>JAJONR010008493.1:0-26988 GCA_029582245.1 Solanum etuberosum | reverse complement strand
TTATCTGAGCTTCCTTTAAGTTTATAAGCAGTGATTGCAATTCCCATTTCATGCAGTTTATTATATATTTGATGCTCTGCAAGACCATCAATATTCCATTCAGTTATCTCAGTTCCTGCATGGGAGGAGGTGGATAAGAACTGGTTTTCTTCAACTGCATGTCCGGAAATGAAGGACGGGTGTAATAGTTCTTCTTGTTATGATATCGGTCTTTGCCGATATATTGAATCTTTTCTTTAGATTCATTGATGACTCCAAACCTTGATTAAACAGAAGGGACCTTTGGCTAGGGAAGTTCAAACCTTGGAGTCTAAGTTCATGCAGTTGGGCATCTCAGAAAGAGGTGGGGTGTTAGCTAGAATTGAAGTTAGGGCCACATTCATTGAGGAGATCAAGGCCAAATAGTTTGAGGATGAGAATTTGAATGAGCTTAGAAAGAAGACAGTGTCTGGTAAGGCACAAGATATGGTTCTTGATGCGGGGGGTGTGCTCAGTTTTAAAGAAAGAATTTGTGTTCTTCGAGTGGGCGACTTGATTTAGAATTTGTTGACAGAATCCCATGGTTCGCGGTATTTCCATTCATCTGGGTGTGACCAAGATGTACTGAGATTTGAAGTGACTTTATTGGTGGCCTGGCATGAAGAAAGATGTAGCTGAGTTTGTGGCTAAGTGCAAAAACTGCCAGTAAGTAAAATATGAGCACCAAAGGCCTGCAAGTTTGCTTCACCGAATGCCAATTCCAGAATGGAAGTGGGAAATGATAGCTATGGATTTTGTGGTTGGTCTTCCCAAGAAATTGGGAAAATATGATTCTATTTGGGTAGTGGTTGACAGATTAACTAAGTCAGCCCATTTTATTCCAGTCAGAACAGACTATAATGCTCAGCAGTTGGCTTAGGTTTATGTGAAAGAGATAGTGAGGCTGCACGGAGTGCCCCTTTCTATCATCTCAGACTGTGGTACGCAGTTCACATCCAAGTTTTGGGGAAAATTGTATGAGGAGTTGAGTACTCAACTTACTTTCAGCACTGCTTTCCATCCTCAAATGGACGGGCAGTCAGAGAGGACTATTCAAGTGTTAGAGGACATCTTGAGGGCATGTGTGATTGACTTTGGAGGATATTGGGATAAGTTCCTACCCCTATGTGAGTTCTCCTATAATAACAGTTACCACTCCAACATTGATATGGCACCATTTGAGGCACTTTATGGGAGGGGATGTAGATCACCCATATGATGGTTTGAGGCTGGAGATGTGAAACCTTTAGGGGTTGACTTAGTGAAGGATGCTCAGGATAAGGTAAGAAGCATCCAAGCTAAGCTACTAGCAGCCCAAAGTCGACAGAAAAAGTATGCAGACCATAAGGTAAGAGACATGACATTTCAGACTGATGAGAAGGTTTTTCTTAAAGTGTCACCCCTGAAGGGGGTAATGAGATTCAGAAAGAAGGGCAAACTTAGTCCTCGGTATATTGGACCCTTTGAAGTTCTTGACTGTGTAGGTCCAGTGGCCTATAGATTGGCTTTACCTCCAAACCTATCTGGAGTTCATCCAGTATTTCATGTGTCCATGTTGAAGAAGTATCACGGGAACGGGGATTACATCATAAAATGCGACTCAGTTTTTCTAGATAAAGACCTTCAGTATGAGGAGGAACCGATTAAAATTCTGGATCTTGATGTCTGGAAGTTGAGGACCAAAGAGATTAAGTCCGTGAAAGTTCAATGGAAGCATCGTCCAGTTGAGGAAGCTATTTGGGAAACCGAGAAAGACATGTGAGACAAGTATCCCCAGTTGTTCAACGATTCAGGTACTACTCTACCCTTACTTTAGACAGTCTTTCCTAGTTGATTACTCGGGCACGAGTGATGGGTAAATTGGTATCTATTGTAATGACCTGATTCCGTCGTTAGGGAAAATCCAATAGGGAAAGAATTGGGGCCAGAAAACTTTTGAGTAATAACTTGAAAATTCCTAGCCTAGTCTATATTTGGACGAAATCTGAGTCAGTGAGGTCTAGAGAAATATGGTAATTAATGAGAGATATAATTATGAATTTGATTATATGAGTATATAACTAAGACATTAAGGAACCCGTACGACTTTATGGAATCAAATTTGGGCGAGTAGAACTCCCGAAACTGATTTTAGCATGAACGGGTAGTTTCTGAACGTCATGGGTTGAGGGTTTGTTGTGAAATGGGGATTTGAAACTCAAATTCTGACTCTCTGTCTCCGTGTAAGCCGTTGGGCCGGGATTATTCCCGCCAAGGCTGGGCCGCTGTAGCGGGATGTGGTCCGCTGTAGCGGGCCAGTCGCAAATTAAGTTGGGATTAAATCCCAAAAATGTTATTATTCTGCAACTTTCGTTCTTGAGAGCTAAGAAACAAACCAGGGAATGTTCTTGACAGTTTTCCACCTATTCTAGCACTAAAGGTAATGATTTTACTCCCCTAATCCGTTTTTCGATCCGTAGAACTTAGATTCTTGGGTAATTATTATTGGGGGAAGATATTGATCTGAATCTAATGGTGGAAAAAGGCCTAATTTGGGTATGGGGATCATGGGTTTGGTCTTGAGTTATTAGGTTTGTTATAATCTGGGTAAATTAGACCTTAACTATTGATCCTTGCGTATTATTACTTGTTGTAGACCTAGAACAAGCGGAAAGAATCCGGAAAGGGAAGAATCAAGCGCCTTAGGGGGATTCAAGCTTGATTTCGAGGTAGATTCATGTTTGTGTGATGTATGTGGGTATTTTCTTCATTGTAATGCATGTATGTATGTGAATGTAGCATTGTTGATCAAACCTAAGGTAAATGAGTATGAATGAATGATTGTATGCCATGAATCTACATTGATTGTATGATTATGAGAATGTACATTGTGATTATGATTGTGGTATGATGAGTGGACCGGGTGTCACGTTCCGACACACTAATTTGGATCGGGTGTCATGTTCCGACATATAATGGGATCGGGTGTCACGTTCCGACACATAATTGGAGCGGGTGTCACGTTCTGGCACACTAACAGTTTGGGTATGGGTTCCATGAGAGGACCATTGAATTCTTATATTTACTTGTATTGAGAATGTGGAATTGTACATTGTTCCGGAAATGATAACCAATGTGTGTATATATTTTGTGCATGTCATATTTACTATGTTGTGACTGCTTATATATGTTTCGCTTACTGGAATAGCCGCGTGATCCTACCAGTACACTATGGTTGTGTACTGATACTGCACTTGCTCTTTCTTTGTTGAGTACAGGGCATCTTCAGGCGGCTACTGACAGACCTCATTTAGGAGATCAGTGATCCAGACCACATTTCAAGGGTGAGCCAGTTCTTTCAGGCTGCCATGGAGTCCTTCTTTTCATTTAGTCCATTTCTTCGGACTCAGACTATTGTTTAGATACTTCCTATGTTTGGATGGGGTTGTACCCTTTTCTTAGATTGTTGAACTTTAGATGTTTTGGTACATTGACTTTCAGGTTCTAGGGATTAATTTCCGCATTAGTTGTTAGATGTTAGTTGAACTTCTGGAATTTATGGGAACTGCAGTTTATTTCTGCATTTAAACCTGCTTTCGTATTTTTAAATGTCTCCGTTGTAGTGTAGTTGGTTAGTATTAATGGTTCTCCCACAGAAGGTTTAGAGTGGGTGCCAATCACGACGGTCTGGGTCGTAACATTATGCGATCAAAATGATCACTACGAAGTTCAAGTTATGTCTTATTCTTTCTTTTACTTGGCAAATTTTAAAATATAATTCACTATGAAAAAATGATAATACTAATATTTCACACAAGAGGAAAGTAAGCAAAATGATTAATTCACTATAGTAAACTTTTTTTTTATTACCAATCATCTATAATTATTCCCCGTGAAAAATCGTTTTCCTGAAAAATGAGCTTCATCATACCAAACACACCATCTAACATGGTTCATTACAATTGACTGGTTTATCATTTAGGGTGTGTTTGGTATGAAGGAAAACATTTTCCGGAAAATGTTTTCCAATTTTCTTATGTATGGTTTGGTTAAATGTTTTGGAAATTTGCAGGCTATTATACAGTGGGGGGTTTACGAGTGCGCACAAAGTGCTCACGACAGAGTGCTCACCCAAAGGGCAGAGGTTGTTACAGAGGTTGTTACAGAGGTTGTAGCGGCTGCATGTTATCTTGGGGTTCCAAAAAAAAAAATGTTTTGGAAAATGTTTTCCAAATCAACTCATTTTCCTCAATTTTAAGAAAAATGACTTCCTTTCAAAAATTAAGGAAAACATTTTCTAAAACTCTCCTCCAACTTTAAATTACAATTTTTTTGTTGAAAAAATCAATTTATTTTGTCCCTACCCCCAAAATAGGATAGCATGAACCCTATCCCTGAGTATTCATTGAGATCTTATTAAGAATATTTTAAACAAACGTAAATGTTTTAAACTAATTTTTGATAGAGCAAAGAGGAGTCTTGAGAATGAGTTTGAAAAATGATTTGAGAAAGAGAATAAGGGAACTAAGTAGTCCCAAATGTATCATTTTGTTACATTGAGAAAGAGAAACTTTGATTTCTAAATGAGTTAATGAGTTTAGATATACTTCAAAGCATTACCTCTTTTAAGAGGGTATTTTGAGTAATTACCTGAAAATAGAGAAAGAGTATGTTTTATACATTTGAGCCTGAGTATATATTTATTGGGAGTAGTATTGAGCACCGATATAGGGATGAGTTCAGACAACTCAAAATCTCTATAAACCATGTTTGCCAACATGAGTAAGAATCATACTTTTTAGATGAATTCTTATTGCTTAGTGGATCCACTTAGTTGAGAGGTTATATACCCCGACACTGTATAGGATAGTTCTGGTAGCGTGGGTGAGACGTTGTATCATCACGTAGCTCATAGTAATGGTTGTCGGTTAGAGAATCTCCCAAAAAGAGTTAAAAGTGTATTTTTATTATGTCACTTAAAATGTTGAGTTCAGAGATGAGTAAGCACTTTTGTAAAGTTTTAACGATTTCACTCCTTTATTTCTTTACATTTAGTTAAGTATATAGCTATATCAATTACAGTCCTTTCATTCAGTTATTTTTTATTCTGCTATACTACATACTCGTACATTCAATGTACTGATGTCATTCGACTTGCGTCTTTTAATGATGTAGATACAAGTTCTTAGGATCCTCAACAATTTCTTATGAGATCACTTCATCCGCTAGTCAGCTTTTGAGAGACACCTCCTTGTTTTCGGAGGACTCCAACTTTATGAGTTGTTAGTAGTATTTCTCCTGAGGAGTCGTGGGTCTTGTCCCGACACTCATCTTTGTAAAATAAAGGCTTCATAGATAGATAGTTTTGGAGAGTACTTAGTATATTCAGAGAGTTTTGAGACTTATTACACTGTTGATTTAGCATTTCTTTCAGTTTGATGCTTGTGTATATATGAGTTGGTCTTCCGCTTATAGTAATCCAGGATGAGGGTTCGCTTTGGGGCCAAGTACGATTCTCGAGTGCTGGCCACATCCAGGGTTTAGGCTCGGGTCGTGGCATTACTTGTGGGTTCAAGTGCTATTGTTCATTGTGATTCTAATTGTACATGATTATTTGTGATTGCTGGTTGGCTTGAGTACCATACTGGTACAGGAATACTAATGGTTGGCTTAGGTACCACGCCTTATATGAATATTAAATCTTGTTAGCTCTGGTACTGCACCGGTACACTAATAACATATGAGTGGGTTTCTTGAGAGAACCGGGTATATGCATTTATGGCCATGAGAGGACCGAGTTCTTGTAATTTTGATCATGTAGGACATGCATCCAGGTATGGTTGAATCATGATATTGTGACTAGGAGTCTATGTATTCGAGGTTGTTGTATATGTGTTGGCTTGTGCTATTATGTTGTAGTTGTCTGTTTACATTCATGATTTGGGCTGGCTTTGTGATCCTATGAGTACATTGGTTGTGTACTAATAATGCATATGTTCTTTTCTTGTTGAGTACAACACATATTTCGGCAGCTGATACGAGACCTCAGTTAAGGGACACTTGACTTTGAATCCAAGGGTGAGCTACTCTTCCAGGATTTCATGGGTTCCTCTACATTTTCTTGTCCATCTTTTCGATGAAAGACATTAAACTATTAGTTCATGTTTTCTATGTTTTCGGGGTTTCATCCCCATAATTGATTGTTTAAGGTTTTGGTATTACGACTTTAGATTTTAGAGGGTTTTGTTTTCGCAATGTTTTGACTATTGATTGAGTTTATGGAGACTCAATTCTTTAGTTTTTTTTTCCAGCTGTTTTCCTACTATCTATATCATGACTTGGTTTTAATAAATAGTTTGTTGGGGTAATTTCGAGCTGGTAGTTGGTTCTTCCACCAGGTGATTTAGTATGGATGTCACTCATGACGGTCTGGATTGTGACAAATTATGATTGGAATATGTTGTATGTATGTTCAACGGTATATGTGCATATAAAAGCCTAAAGTATTTTCTTATTTCTTTAGGTTCAATTGTTCTCCAACTTTGGATTCATTGTGAATTTAAACAAAGGATTGATCTTGCCTTGTATGTTTGATTTCACAGTATACATTCAATATGCTCGAATCACAAAAGAAAAACAAAGAGGGTGCTAAGAAGAACAAAAAATCTGAAAAACACATGAAAGAAAAATCTAAAGAGGACCATAAAGGCTCCAAGAAGATATTAACTGAAAAATGAAACCAAAAAACTATTCATGGTAAGTATTAAGTAATTATACATTGTACCCTTGATTTGTGTTAATTGTATTTTTGCTTGGCCACTTAAAAAATTATGAGAGTAGTTTTATTTCTTTTCAATTTAATCTTATCATTAAGTAATTTTTTAAAAAAAATTAATAAAAGTAAAAGTAATCAAATTTAAAAATTAAAGTATAATTAATGAAAAATACTAGTAAAATAAATACATAATTGTCACGCCCCGAGCCTACACCCTGGGTGGGACTGGCACTCGAGAACCATTGTTGGCCCCAAGCGAACCCTTGGCCTGGCTAGACTCTCAGTGGAAGACTTATTAGAAAATGTACTTAAATACAATCTTTATAACTGTCTGAATAGATAAACTGAGAATGTTTAGAAATAACATTCAACTTAGCCAAAGTGGCAACTCAAGTCTTATAACAAAGCAACTGAAAATGCAAGACTAAAGAACTATAGCTATCTGTCTATGAAGCCTCTAAAACCATGAGGAATGTCGGGACAAGACCCCCGATCATCCTAACAACTAAAATACTAAAACAATATAAGAAGGGATCCTCCGGAAAGCAAGGAGGCTCAATAAAGACTCTGAATGCTCAACTGGATCAACGAAGCGCTGGATGTTGATTCTAGTTACCTGTATCTGCATCATAAAAGATGCAGGCCAAATGGCGTCAGTACATAGAATGTACGAGCATGTGACAGGAATACTAAAACAAGACATAAGCTTGAAATGGAATCTAAAAGGAACACTTACCTCTTTTCAACTCAACTCAACTCATTTAAATATAAAGCAATAATAAGGATGCAATATAAAGAAAAGCTTTAAAACATGTAACTAGCAACTCAGTGTATTGAAAAACACACAATAACTCAGTTTGTATATGAAAATACAAGTAACTCTGTGTATATAAGAATACAAAATATCTCTTTGGGAGTTTCTCTAACCGACAACCATCTCTATGAGCTTAAGTGATGGTACAACATTTTGCCTCACGCTGCCAGGGCCGTCCAATAACTTGCTGGAACCTAACTCACTAAGTGGATCCACTAGTCTATGCTAAAAGCATTAAGGAATAATCTAAAAAGTATGACCCTTTTCTTTCCATACTGGCTACACGGTTTATGGAGACTGTGAATTATATGAACTCAAATTTGTCCCCAAATCGGTGCTCAATACTACTCCCAAAATATACTAGCTCATATGTTTAAAAACATAACTCTTTATGTGGTTTGAGATTATTAATCAAAGCTAGCTTAAAAGCTCCCTAGGAAATTAGTGTTTCCTCTCTTGGAAATTGGTGTTTCCTCTCTTGTTTAAATGTGAAAACATTTTAACTCTTGGAAATAGTTAGTTCCCATATAATCTTTTGAAGAAATGAACTGCACTCTTATTCTTACGCAACTCAATGCTCAAGTCTTTAAAACAAGTTTAAAACAATTGCGAAAGACTTTTGAAAGACTCTAAGAAATCTCTAGACTTGGCTCTTAACTTTTCTTGAAATTGAATTATGAATTCAAGGTTATGATCTCATGTTATGGATGATCTCTCGATGTTTATACGTACCTTAGAGTGTAGAAATCAACTAGAAAACACAGGTACGATTCAAGGGAACTGAAACAGAAAGAAGTGGGAAAGGGTAGAAGACCTGGCGACCCTGGCGTACTGAGTGGCGTCGGGCGCCAGACCTATAACTACAGAGTCAGGGTTGGGGCTCACTGAGTGGCACGGCACCCCAGAGCCCAAACTACAGACTCTGTCTTGGGGCGCTCTGAGTGGCGCGGCACCCCATGCCCCTGCCAAGAAAATCCCCAAATTTTCTTTCTCGTTTTTCAACTCTAAACCATCTAGATTTGTTTGGTTTCTTCCCCAAACACTTAGATTCGAATACACAATAAAAGTATACAAGAATATACTAAAATACAACCTTAGATCTCATGCAATTAACTCTAGAACTCTTCCAAAACTCAACAATTAAGATTCCAACGAAACTTTCAACAAAATTCATCAAGAACTCATAAACTCTTCTTTCAAGAACATAAGTACGCTGAATTTAAATCATGATTGGCGTGTGGGTGAACGAACCCAATGCTATGTAATCTCACATACCTCGTAAGGATTAACCCTTGGTGAAATCCACAAGCTAAACTTCAAGAATGCGACGAACTTAGGCTTCTTCTCCTCTTTTCTCTTCTTTTGTCTTCTCTCAATACCCTAGCGTAATTTTATGAAGCGTAAACTGAACCAAATCATTTTTTACCCCAATTAAATTACCAAAAACGAATTAAGCTAATTGGGTAATGAAAATACCAAAATACCCTTCTAAAATCCGTGTAACTTTCCTTATTTAGACTGTCCGACTTCAAACGGGTATATCTCCCTCATACGAACGAAAACTAGAAAACTCGGTGGCGTTGAAAAGATAATTCAAAGGCCTTTAATTTGATATCTTGTAGACCCCCTAACTCATCATGTGTTGTGCTTTATGGTCGTTTGAAGTTGACCCAAAACTTATACTTAGCTTAACTTGTCAAACTTTCCAAATTTGATTATTTCTAAAAATGGTTTCTTTCTAATTCTAGTTCTTTCAGGTAGCGGGGTGTTACAATATCTCCCCCTTGGGAACATTCGTCCTCGAATGAGATTACTCTTAGTAGGCTAAGGGTTTAACATCTAACATATAGTTAAACACCCAACAAGCAAAATGTAAACACAACAAGTCAACTTAAAGTAAATGCCAAGAAAAGGATTAGTACGTTAATTTGGAATTTCTCCGGACTCGAAGAGATTTGGGTACCTCTTCTTCATGTCCTCCTCAGCTTCCCAAGTTGCTTCCTCAACAAACTGATTTCTCCACAAAACTTTGACTGATGCTACTTCTTTGGTCCTCAACTTACGAACTTGATGATCTAGAATCTGAACAGGAATCTCCTTATAAGATAAGCTATCCTTAATACTAGTATCTTCAGTAGGTATGATAAGTGAAGGATCGCCCATACACTTCTTCAACATGGAAATGTGAAATACTGGATGGATAGCTGCTAACTCTTGCGGTAGCTCTAACTCATAAGCCACGTTATCGATCCTCTTGGATATTCTGTAAGGACCAATGTACCGGGACTAAGCTTCCCCTTCTTACCAAATCTCATAACACCCTTCATGGGTGAAACCTTCAAGTAAACCCAATCATCTACTTCAAACTCTAATTCTCTTTTCCTAACATCTGTATAGGATTTCTAACGACTCTGCCTTGTCTTCAACCTCTCTTGAATAACCTTCACTTTCTCCATAGCTTCATGAACCAAATCTGGTCCTATCAACCCAGCTTCACCAACTTCAAACCATCCAATAGGAGATCTACATCTTCTCCTATAAAGAGTTTCATAAGGAGCCATCTGGATGCTAGAGTGGTAACTATTGTTGTAAGCAAACTCTATGAGAGGTAAGTGATCATCCCAATTCCCCATGAAATCAATCACACAAGCCCTCAACATATCTTCTAACATCTGAATAGTGCGATCTGCTTGACCATCAGTCTGAGGATGAAAAACAGTACTCGAGTTCACCTTCAAACCCAAACCTTTATGGAATGACTTCCAGAATTGTGCTGTAAATTGTGCACCTCTATCTGAAATAATCGAAACTGGAACTCCATGTAGTCTTACTACCTCTTGAATATACAACTTAGCATAATCTTCTGTTGAATGGGTAGTCTTTACCAGTAAAAAATGGGCTGATTTAGTCATTCGATCTACAATCACCCAAATCGAATCATGCTATCTGCGAGACCGTGGTAAACTTGTGATGAAATCCATATTGATCATCTCCTACTTCCATTCCGGAAGATCTATATTCTAAGCCATACCACCGGGCCTCTGGTGCTCTACCTTAACTTGTTGGCAATTCGGATACTTAGCAACAAACTTTGCAATGCCCTTTTTCATATTACTCCACCAATAAGCCTCTCTCAAATCACGATACATCTTTGTGGAACCGGAATGGATAGAATATCTGGAGCTATGAGCTTCCTCCATAGTCCTTTCTTGAAGTCCATCCACCTTTGGTACACACAATCTACCTTGATACCTCAATACTCCATCTCCCCCTTGTTCAAAAGCCATCAGTTTTTGCTTATTAACGTTTGCCTTCAATTCAAGCAAAATAGGATCTTGGTCTTGTTTCTCTTTAACTTCGGACACTAATGATGATTCAGCCTCATTCATCACCACCACTCCTCCTTCATTGGAAACCATTAAATGAACTTTTAATCGTGCAAGTCTATGCAGATCTTTTGCTAACTCTTTCTTGTCTTCCTCAAAATGGGTAGTACTACCCATAGACAATCTACTCAAGGCATCGGCAACAACATTAGCCTTACCTGGGTGATAGAGAATACTCATTTCATAATACTTGAGTAACTCTAACCATCTTCTTTGTCTGAGATTTACCTCTTTCTGACTAAACACATATTAAAGACTCTTGTGATCGGTGAACACATCTACATGAACACCATAAAGATAGTGACGCCATATTTTCAAAGCAAAGACTACGGCAGCCAACTCTAGATCATGGGTTGGGTAATTCTTCTCGTGAATCTTAAGTTGTCTGGAGGCATAAGCTATAACTTTGCTATTCTGCATTAACACACAACCCAAATTGACTCTGGACGCATCACAATAAACCACAAAGCCTTGCGTACCCTCTGGTAAGGTCAATACTGGGGTAGTAGTCAACCTCTTTTTCAATTCCTGAAAACGTTTCTCACAAGCTTCAGACCATCGAAACTTAACTGTTTTCTGGGTCAACTTAGTCAAAAGAGATGAAATAGATGAGAACTCTTCGACGAACCTTCTATAATATCTAGCGAACCCCAAGAAACTCCTAATATCAGTTGGAGATGTGGGTCTAAGCCAATTCTGCACTGCCTCTATTTTCTGAGTGTCAACTCGAATTCCATCACCGGAAACAATGTGACCTAGGAAAGCCACAGACTCAAGCAAGAACTCACACTTAGAGAACCTAGCATACAACTATCTATCCTTTAGAGTTTGGAGAACTACTCTGAGATGACTAGCATGATCTTCCTCATTCCTCGAATAAATTAGAATGTCATTAATGAATACGATAACAAACATATCTAAATAAGGCTTGAATACTCTGTTCATAAGGTCCATGAATGCTGTAGGAGCATTGGTCAAACCAAAGGACATAACTAGGAACTCATAATGACCATAGCGGGTCTTGAAAGCTGTCTTAGGGATATCACTTTCTCTTACTTTCAACTGATGATAGCCAGATCTGAGGTCTATCTTAGAAAAACAAGTGGCACCCTGAGTTTGATCGAAAAGATCATCAATTCTAGGAAGAGGATACTTATTCTTGATAGTAACCTTGTTCAACTGACGGTAATCTATACACATTCTAAGAGAACTCTCTTACTACTAGAAAAACTTCTGGAAACTTCTGGAAACTCTCTTACTACTGGAACTGACTAAATAGGAGGTGTCTCAACACTAGAGTCATTAACTCGGACTAAGTGATAGACACACCCCTTGGAAACTAACTTTCTCACCTTGAGGTACGAAATGAAACGACCCTTAGGCACTGCTGAAATACTTTTCCACTCTATAACTGGCTCATTAGGAAACTGAAACTTGACTACTCGAGTTCTACAATTGACTGAGGCATAACAGGCATGAAGCCAGTCCATACCTAGAATGACATCAAAATCTATCATGTCTAACTCAACTAAATCAACCATGGTACTCTTGTGATTGACGAAAATTGTACAATCACGATAAACTCTCTCAGCTAGAATAGACTCACCAACAGGTGTAGAAACACTGAAGGGATCAAGAAGTTGCTCAGGAAGAACATCAAAATTCATCGGAACATAAGGAGTCACAAAAGATAGACTCTCTCCTGGATCAAGCAAAGCATAAACATCAAAATTAAAGACTTGGATCATACCAGTGACAACATCTGGCGAATCCTCTTGCTCTTGGCGACTAGTAATAGCATACAGACAGTTTCCTCCTCCACTTGCCCATGAAGTAGCTCCTCTAGATGCAGCTCTGTCTAGTGGAGAAACTGATGAAGATTGGGCTTTATTGCCCCCATTACCATTACCTTACATGTTCTTAGGGTACTCTTTAATAAAGTGACCGTTCTGACCACACTTGAAGCAACCAGTGGAGCCATCACGACACACCCCTGAGTGGTTCCTACCACACTTAGCACATGCATGAGTCTCATTACCTCTTTGTGCAACACTAACTTGAGACTGTAAAGGTCTAGTTTTGAATTTTTGTGAATTCTGATTGTTGAACTCACCTATGTTCCTTGGTGCAGGTGCACTAACAGATGATGGAACAGGTCCCTTTTGCTTATGTTGGAAAGAAGACCTGTTCACATTACTTTTTTGCTGCCCAGACTCATTCCCTGATATCTTAGCCTTCTTATTTCTGAACTCTTCTCTATCTCTCACCTTATCCTCCTCAACCTGTTGCACATGGATCATCAGCCTTGCTATGTCCATATCTCTTATCAGCATAGCTGCCTGGCCTTCCTTACTTGACAGACGAGACAACCCAGCAACGAATAAACTCATCCTGCTCCTCATGTCAGCAACCATCTCAGGAGTATAGCGGGAAAGTTGGGTGAACTTCAGAGTGTACTCATGGACACTCATAGATTCCTGCTTAAGAGTGAGGAATTCTCATGCCTTTGGTTCTCTCAGTTCATAGGGAAAGAAACGCCCCATGAGTGCACTCTCGAACACAGCCCAGATCACTATCGGTGCACCCTCAGCTCTATTTTTCTTCCATTGATCAAACCATATTCTAGTGACACCCTTCAACTGGTATGCAGCTAGTTCCAGTCTCTCAGCATCAACAATATGCATAATCTCAAAAACCTTCTGAAGCTCTTCAACAAAGTTTTCCGGATCCTCAGTGACACTTAAACTAGTGAAACTTGGAGGATTCATCCTTAGGAACTCACGGATCCTAGAAGTATCAGTCAATTCCTGTCGATTTTCTCTTTGTTTTCCCACTTGGTTGGTCACAACTTGACTCAGCATTTAGATATATTCCCGAAATTCAGCATTGGTGACCTCTCCTTGGGGTTGCACTTTTGGTGCATTAGGTACCCCTTGTTCCTCGACATTCCTTCTAGCAGAACGACCTCAGACAGCTCTTCGTGGAGGCATGATCTGAAAGACACGCGCAAGCACGAGTTAGAAAGAAACTTTTATAGATATACACTCTATCGCATGAAATGAATATGAAGGAAGTGAGATAGTTCCTAAATGTTGCAGCCTTTTAATTATAGATGTGGCGCGCTTCACACTGATCACTAGGACTCTACAGACACGGCTTCATAGAATTCTTAGGACTCTTGAACTTTGTGCTCTGATATCAAGTTTGTCATGCTCCGAGCCTACACCCTGGGCGGGACTGGCACTCGATAACCATTGCAGGCCCCAGGCGAACCATTGGCCTGGCTAGACTCTCACCGGAAGACTTACTTATCAGAAAATTTACTTAAACACAATCTTTATAACTGTCTGAATAGATAAACTGAGAATGTTTAGAAATAAAATTCAACTTAGCCAAAGTGGCAACTCAAGTCTTATAACAAAGCAACTGAAAATGCAAGACTAAAGAACTATAGCTATTTGTCTATGAAGCCTCTAAAACCATAAGGGATGTCGGGACAAGACCCCCGATCATCCTAACAACTAAAATACTAAAACAATATAAGAAGGGATCCTCTTGAAAGCAAGGAGCCTCACCAAAAGACTTTGAATGCTCAACTAGATCAACGAACCGATGGATATTGATCATGGTTACCTGTATCTGCATCATAAAAGATGCAGGCCAAATGGCGTCAGTACATGGAATGTACGAGCATGTGAGGGGAATACTAAAACAAGACATAAGCTTGAAATGGAATCTGAAAAGGAACACTTACTTCTTTTCAACTCAACTCAACTCATTTCAATATAAAACAATAATAAGGATGCAATATAAAGAAAAGCTTTAAAACATGTAACTAGCAACTCAGTGTATTGAAAAACACACAATAACTCAGTTTGTATATGAAAATACAAGTAACTCTGTGTATATAAGAATATAAAATATCTCTGTGGGAGTTTCTCTAACCGACAACCATCTCTATGAGCTTAGGTGATGATACAACGTTTTGCCTCACGCTGTCAGGGCCATCCTATACCTTACCGGGGGTATAAAACCTAACTCATTAAGTGTATCCACTAGTCTATGCTAAAAGCATTAAGGAATCATCTAAAAAGTATGACCCTTTTCTACCCATTCTGGCTACACGGTTTATGGAGACTTTGAATTATCTAAACTCAAATTTGTCCCCAAATCGGTGCTCAATACTACTCCCAAAATATACTAGCTCATATGTTTAAAAACATAACTCTTTATGTGGTTTGAGATTATTACTCAAAGCTAGCTTAAAAGCTCTCTTGGAAATCAGTGTTTCCTCTCTTTGAAATCGATGTTTCCTCTCTTGTTTAAATGTGAAAACATTTTAACTCTTGGGAATACTTAGTTTCCATATAATCTTTTGAAGAAATGAACTTCACTCTTATTCTTACTCAACTCAATGTTCAAGTCTTAAAACATGTTTAAAACAGTTGCAAAAGACTTTTGAAAGACTCTAAGAACTCTCTAGACTTGGCTCTTAACTTTTTTTGAATTTAAATTATGAATTCAAGGTTATGATCTCATGTTATGGATGATCTCTCGATGTTTATACATACCTTAGAGTGTAGAAATCAACTAGAAAACATAGGGACGATTCAAGAGAACTCAAACGGAAAGAAGTGGGAAAGGGTAGGAAACCTGGCGACCCTGGCGTACTGAGTGGCGCCGGGCGCCAGACCCATAGCTACAGAGTTTGGGTTGGGGCGCACTGAGTGGCGCGGCGCCCCAGAGCCCAAACTACAGACTCTGTCTTGGAGCGATCTAAGTGGCGCGGCACCCCATGCCCCTGTCCAGAAAATCCCCAAAATTTCTTGCTCGTTTTTCAACTCTAAACCATCTAGATTCGATTGGTTTCTTCCCCAAACACTTAGATTCGAATACACAACCAAAGTATACAAGAATCTACTCAAAAACAACCTTAGATCTCATGCAATTAACTCTAGAACTCTTCCAAAACTCAACAATCAAGATTCCAAAGAAACTTTCAACAGAATTCATCAAGAACTCATAAACTCTTCTTTCAAGAACATAAGTACGCTGAATTTAAATCATGATTGGAGCGTGGGTGAACGAACCCAACTCTATGTGATCTCACATACCTCGTAGGGATTAACCCTTGGCGAAATTCACAAGCTAAACTTCAAGAACGCGACGAACTTAGGCTTTTTCTCCTCTTTTCTCTTCTTTTCCCTTCTCTCAAAACCCTAGCGTAATTTTATGAAGCGTAAACTGAGCCAAATCAGTTTAGACCCCAATTAAATTACTAAAAATGAATTAAGCTAATGAAAAGACCAAAATACCCTTCTAAGATTCGGGTACGAACTCGAACACTAGCAAACTCGGTGGCGTTGGAAAGATAATTCAAAGACCTTTAATTTGATATCTTGTAGCCCACCTAACTCATCATGTGTTGTGCGTTATGAACATTTGAAGTTGACCCAAAACTCATACTTAGCTTAACTTGTCAAACTTTCCAAATTTGATTATTTCCAAAAATCGTTTCTTTCTAATTCTAGTTCTTTCAAGTAGCGGGGTGTTACAACTTAACTAACATTTTTCGAGAAGAGTGCAAGATACGAGCTCGGCAAGTAAAACAAAATCAGGGGAGCAATTCAAAACTTCCCATGAAAGAGGGGAAGAATGCAGGAAACTACATATGTACAACAAGCAAAATCGAAGAATACAATGTCAAGTTCCATTATTATTCACCTCTTCATCAAGGTATTCAGATATACCTATTTTCCTTTTTTTTTTCTCTATTTATTTCAACTTAATAATCATCTCTAATTAATTTTTCAAGACTAAAATTAATGAAATTAATGTTAACTTTTTACTTGTACCAACATACTTTCAGAGTCATATTTCCTTTTTTATATTCTCTTTCTACTCTCAAATATACGGGGTAATTTTGTGGATGATCACTCAACTTTTATTATTTACGTTTTTTTTCTCCATCCACTTGAAAAAAATAAAGATGAAACTTATAAAGAAATGAGACAAACTAAGAGATCCGAAGAGAATGAAAGCAAGAAGTAAAAGGATAAAGATGATTTTTTCGAGGAGGAAATACCTCAAAACCAACAACAACAAGACGATATTAGTGGTATTGAATTTTATATCTCTCACATAGATTCATATTATTGATATTTTTTAATTCTTTAAATGTGAAGATAGATGCAGATTCTAATATATAAATATGAATTTCAAAGTATTCACATAAGATAGATAGTTTATAATTATGTATCTATCACTAAAAGTACACATTAAAGGAAAAACAAAAAAAATGACTAAGAGGGCCCTCACTTAAGAAGACACTATCCAATAATCAAAAGCAAAAAGTTATTCCTAGTATGTAATTTATTTATCAATTCTACATATTATAATTGACTTATACAATTAATTAGTTTTTTTTCATTTGAACATTCATGGTTTTCCGGTGAGTTGGGAGTCTGGTGAAGATAGTCCATTGAATAAGTCTAATCGTACTTTGATGGACAATAATATTAATGCTTGCAAGGTAATTGAGCAACAGTTATACCTATTTATATGATTCTTTTATTGAGCACGTTCATTATATTCCACAATATATTTTTCTTATTCCAGTCATTTATAAAAAAAAACAAAGTGGATTTACACGAGTTGGAAAATGATAAATTTAAAGAATGCAAAAAAGGCAACAAAAGAAATGATCAAAAGGATTCTATCGAGGAGGAACTACCTGACCAGCAAAAAGAAGAACACATGATGGTACTGAAGAAATATTAAATCAACGAGCAAAAGGAAATTGAAACCCTTAGACCTAAATGGCACACAAAATAGTAGTAACCTAAACTGTAGTCATTAGATTGAAGCTCGAGTTCAATTTTTTTAACATATAATTTGTTTCATGTGTATCATGCAATCTGTCACGAACCAACTTCTCGAGTCATGATGGCACCCACTAAAATCCACTAGTAGGTAAGCCGATCCGTACGTCTCAAAGGCAAAAGACAAGCTAACATATATACAGAAGGAAGACATGCTGATCCAGGATGTCAAGTTCTCACCCTCGTCTCAGATAACCACAAGCTGTAAAAATGGCACGAATGATTAGCGTTGGTAGCTGGTACTAGGACTTGCATCACGAGAAGATGCATAATGTAGCATAAGTACAAAAACAAGGCACTTAGTAGGCATTATAGAACGAATGAGTCAGAAAGGTAAAAACAATCTGATAAGATAGAATCTAGACACAAGCAGAGATCAAAGCAGATATGAAAAAAGGCACTCAATCATACTGAATGTAAATCTAAGTACAGCTAAACTAAACCTAACTAGACCCCATAAGCCTAAAAGGTACACTCGTGCGCAAGTTTAAATAAAATCTGAACGGACCCTATAAGCCTGACATGTACACATGATAGCTAAGTCTACAAGAAAGAAGAGTAACCCAGATCTGAATCCAAGAACATCAGCCGGGCTCCCAGCCCAAGTAACCAAGAACTAGTCAACTCCCAACCCATCTAGAAAAAGTGACAATCAACCCAGGCTGCCCAGCAAGAAAGTCCACTCATAGGGGCGTAAGCTGCCCAGCTAGAAAGAGTGCTTCGGGGGTGTATCGACTCCGTAGAAGATCTCAGATGTCAAGTCCTCCAAGCCAGCCAGTCCACTCTTAGGGGCGTAAGCTGCCTAGCTAGAAAGAGTGACCCAGGGGCATATCATCTCCGAAGAGGATCGTTAGTAGGCCCCAAGCAACCATGGATCGATGTCCACTCTCATAGATATCACAAAAGGCTCCAATCCCGAGAAAGTACATAACCTCCGATAATGCATCGAAGTCACATAATTAGGGAGAGAAGACATAAGGGCTACCAATCTACGCAAACACCTCGATTAAGGCTCATACTGTTAGACCCAAGAGTGTTATTCCGGTCTACAAGGACCTAGTCCGTCTGAACGATGTCAAATACATGCCAAAGTCACAAAGCTCACGGGACTAAGGGAACATTAGTCTATCCTAGACTAAGGCCAAACATTCTTCAAGAAACATGTAGTAAAACAAGTAAATCACATAACAAGCTTCAACATACATACGACCCCAAACTAACATGGTATTGCCCTCGAATTAGTAGTAATCAATACTAAATCATGGTTTCTAAGAAGAAAAGCATGAATAACTAGGTACCTGCCCCCAATTCACACTAATAATCATGGTTTCACACATTCATGCTCAATATCATTAGAAGAGAAGTTGTAGCCTACCTGTAGGCCGACCGCACGCTAGATCACAAAGCCATAGTTATTCCCTTCCAAATGGCCTCTTAATGATGCCACACTATCAAGAATAGTATCGCAATGTCAATTTTGTCATAGAGACACTAAAATCACCCAAAATGAAGACATACCAATTTTAGAGTCAAACGGAAATCGTGGGATCTATGCAAAAAATTCCAAAATTGATTCTGTCAAACGGTTCTAAACTATGCCTTGAACTTATGTTCCAAAATTGAACAAAATTCGCATCCTAAGTCAATGGAAACAACAACAACCAATAAAAGAGCCAATTTTACGCTAAAAGAAGAAAAACAATAGCTTCCAGGCAATATTCAGCTCGAACGGAGGTTCGCCGACACAATCCAGTTACTCCACCACGTAGCCCGGACAATAACAAGCACGCGAGACTTCAAATCACCAAATTCGAAATTTGGACGGAAGAGAAATCGCAAAAAAAACAATAGGAGCCAAGGCTGGTCACGACTCAGCCTTAAATAGAGAGGCCACGAGGTGGCCTTCTCGACCGCGAGGCCACGCCCTGCTGCTGGCTGCGATCATAGCAGCCCACAGGTGAATGTGAGGCCAGCCGGCTGCTCGTGAACGTGCCAGCCGGCTATTCGTGAACGTGCCAGCCCGCACGCGAATGCGCACGCCTAGGCATCAGTCGCTCCACAAGGCTGCCTCAGATGACACCAAAGTGCAAGGCCTCCAAACTTTGATGGGCGGCCCAAGATTCGTTCAGAACCCCGTGCGTGCAAACAAACTATGCTACCACATTGTGTTCGGCATTCCGGACTCAACGAAACCATTAAAACTTCCGTCTGAGGTCGTCTCGATTATAAGAGGGTCCCACACCCTATTTATGTTTCAAGCCAAAATCCACGAGGGGCCTCCAAATAAGCCCAGAAGCCTCAAGACCTAAACGAGGGGTTGTTTTAGACCAAACTCAACGTCCCAGAGCTAACCGCACTGACGAAATTCTCATCTGAGCTCGTTCACTCAGAATGTTGACTTAAGTCAAACTTAGGCCTCAACTTGAAAGTTAAAATGCCCAATCGGACAGACTTGCACCGAAAGCCTCGAGAGTCGTGCTGACTATGCTACTAGTCTAAAATGACCCTTCTGGAGCTGATGAAATCAAAAGAATTTGATTATCAGGTCATCTTCCTGAACTCCTAATAAAAAATGACCGTTCAAGGTTCAAAATTTCCAAAATACTAAAACTTGCCTAAAAACTAAACGAATGACCAAGTACCAAAGTGTTTGTCCCATCAACTCATAAATGAGTTGGGGTCACTACAGGAAAGATCTAAACAACGAACATGAGGAATAAACACAGAAATGACCTGCAAGTCGTTACAACATCCACTACTAAAAAATACTTTTGTCCGTGAAAGTAAGAGTCAAGAATATCTGAAGCAAACAACCCAGGAAACTGGTCCCGCATATCATGATTGGTCTCCTAAATTGCCTCTTCATCTAGACGATGCCTCCAACATACCTTAACTACATGAATGTCTCTCGAGTGCAATCACCGCACATCTCTGGCTAGAATGGAAATTAGAGCCTCCACGAAGGTCAAGCAGTCATCCAACTCTACTACATCAAACTGAAGCACATGAGACTTATCAGGAACATACCGGTGCAATATCGAAACATTAAAGACTAGGTTGACAGATGAGAACATCGGAGACAAAGCTAACTCATAAGCAAACTCTACAGCTTACTGGAGGATCTAAAAAGGCCCAACATACCTGGGTTAAGCTTGCCCCGCCTCCCCAATCTCATCACGCCCTTCATGGGCGATACATGGAAGAAAAATCTATCATCAACTAAAAACCTCAAAGGTAGCCGCCTACGATCCGTATAAATCAAATGCGTAATCTGAGTTGTCCGAAGTCTATCCTGAATCATTCCCACCTTCTCCAAAGCCTCCTAAATCAATTATGTACCACGAGGGCTAGGCTATGTAGACCCAAACCAGCCAATCGGAGAGCGACAACACCTACCATATAAGGCCTCAAACGGGTCATCTGAATGCTAGAATGGTAGTTATTGTTGTACACAAAGTCTGCCAAAGGCAAGAACTGGCCCAATAACCTTCAAACTCTAAAAGACAAACCCACAACATATCCTCAAGAGCGTGGATAGTACGCTCCGACCGACCATCAGTATGTGGGTGGAAAGTTGTTCTAAGGTCAACACGAGTGCCTAACTCATCCTAAAAAGTCCTCCAAAAGATAGAAGTGAACTGTGCACCCCGATCCATTATAATAGAGATCGGCACACCATGAAGATTAACCACCTCACGAATGTAGATACGGGTTGACCTCTCGGCACTGAATAAAGACTGAACAGGGAGGAGTGTGCTGACTTGGTCAATCAATCAACGATGACCCAAATAATCTCAACACCTCTGGAAGTCTAAGGCAAACCTGCCACAAAGTCCATAGTGATGCGATCCCTATTCCACTCCAGAATATGTAATCTCTAGAACTCACCACAGGCCTCAAATGCTCGGCCTTCACCTGCTGGCAACTCAGGCAACGGGAAATATAGTCTGTAATATCTCTCCTTATATCGTCCGACCAGTAATGGTGCCTTAAGTCACGATAGATCCCCAGATGAATAAAATACCTAGAATTGTGGGCCTCATAAAGTATCAGTTGAATCAAACCCCTAATTCTCTGAACACAAATATGGCCTACAAATCACAAAACCCTATCTGAATCCAAGGTAACCTGACTGATATCACCTGCTAACACTCGATCTCGAAGTGCCACCACGGCCTCATCCTCAAATTGACGGCTATAGATCTGATCAAGTTAGGATGATTGAACTCCCACATAGGCTAAAACACACCTAGAATATAAAACATCCAACTGAACCATCTGATTAGATAAGGACTGAATGTCAAATTCAAAAGGTTGCTCCATAGTAGATAAGAAGTCTCGACTACCATACTCACTGCCTTCCTGCTTAACGTGTCCGCTACCACATTTACCTTGCCTGGATGGTAGAGAATAGAGATGTGATAGTCCTTCAGAAGCTCAATCCAGTGACACTACCTCAAATTAAGGTCCCTTTGGCTCATAATATACTGAAGACTCCTTTGATACGTGTAGATCTCACGAAAAACTCCATACAAGTAGTGCATCCAAAACTTAAGCGCAAAAACTACCACCGCCAACTCCAAGTCATCACTGGGTTAGTTGCACTCATGAAGCCTAAGTCACCTCGACACATAAGCAATAACCCGGCCCTGCTATATCAAAACACAATCCCAACCAATGCCGGATGCGTCCCAATAGACCGTCAAGCCATCCCCCTCAACTGGAAGAGTCAATACATGAGCGGTAGTCAGTAACTCTTTGAGCTTCCACTAACTCAACTCACACTCCTCAAACCACTCAAAAGGAACATTTAGGCGAGTTAACCGGGTCAAAGGTGCAACAATGGTGGAGAAGCCTACCACAAACTGTTTGTAGTAGCCTGCAAAATCGACAAAGTTCCGAACATCAGTAACCAAAGTGAGCCTAGCCCAATCACGAATAGCCTTAATATTTACTGGATCTACCATGATGTCATCCTTGGACACCACGTGCCCCAAGAACGCTACGGACTCCAGCCAAAACTCAGACTTTGAGAACTTGGCATAAAGTCGTTGATCACTCAAAGTCTGGAGCACAATCCTCAGATGCTGCTCATGATCACTCCTGCTTTGCGAGTTTACCTGAATGTCATCTATGAACACAATGATGAACAAATAAAGATACGACCTAAACACCCGCATCATCAAGTTCATGAAGGAGGTAGGGGCATTAGTGATCCCAAAAGACATCACCAGGAACTCATAGTGGCCACGAGTCTTAAATGCGGTCTTAGGGATGTCTGCTGCCCTGATCCCCAGCTGATGGTAACTAGACCTCAAATCAGTCTTTGAATACACTGTGGAACCCTGAAGCTGGTCAAATATATCATCAATCCTATGCATGGGCTAGCGGTTCTTCAATGTCAGCTTATTCAACTACCTATAATCAATATACACGTGCATCGTACCGTCCTTCTTCTTCACCAAGAGAACGGGAGCGCCCAAGGCGATACACTAGGCCTGATGAATCCCTTACCCAATATATTTTGAAGCTTAACGTTGAACTCTTTATGAGCCATCCAATATGGTGGAATGGAAATAGGTCGAGTACCCAGCTCAAGCTCAATAGGAAAATCAATATCACGGTCTAGGGGTAGGCCTGGTAGGTCGGTAGGGAACACATCTACAAAATCATGGATGACTGAAATGGACTCAACTGGAGGGACCTCCTTACTCACATCATGCACATAGGCCAAGTAAGACAAACATCTGCTAGCCACTAGCCTTCTAGCTTGAATAAAAGAGATAACTTTAATCGGCATGCTGCTAATGGAGCCCTGCCACACCATCGGGGGAAAACCAGGCATGGCTAAGGTAAAGGTTTTAGAGAAGTAATCTAAAACCGCACGGTAGGGGGATAACCAGTTCATGCAAAGAATCACATCAAAATCAAGCATATCTAACAATATAAGGTCAGCCTGGGATAGTAACCAAGCATGATTAAAACAATTGATCCACTACTAAAGGCTCACACACGGGGGCCGACACACGCAACGGCGCTGCCATAGGCTCAGAACTCATAACCATATCAGAAGCATAATTCACAGACACATAATAATAGGTAGAGCCTAGAACAAATAAAACTGAGATGGGTTGATGGCACAAAAGAATCATACTTGTGATCACATCATCTGATCCCTCAGTCTCCGCCCTCACTAGAGCTACATAGAAATAGCTCTGTCCGTCGCTGCCCTGGAAATCAGTCCTACCACCTAACGTACCTTCACAGGAATCAGCCCTGGAACCACAGGAACAATATTGTCGGTATTCCTTGCTTGATGTCAAGCAAGGAATACCGAGAAGTAGGGGTGTTCAAAACCGAACCATAACTGATAAGCCAACCACAAAATTGACTTATTGACTTATTGGTATTGGATTATCGAATAAATGGTTTGGGAACATATTAAAGTTTTATAATTAACGGCTTATAGGTGTGAGGCGGATTATTCAATTTCCTTATTGGATTAACTGTTCACTAGTTAAGAGTTACCATATTTACTTTTTTTAGGTATATTAACCTCATTTAATATTTTTCCCTCATATATAAGAGTAATTATATATATTTTTCCTTTGTTAGTCCTAACTCCTAAAGGCTAAAGCCATAAAGCCAGGAAAACCTATTTACTTTTCTGTAATTATATATTTTGCCTTATAAATAGTGAGCAAGTCAAGAAACTCAAAAAATCACTAAAGTTTAAAAGAGGCTAAGGTGTAAACTGTAAAGTCACATGTAGGTATCTTCGTCTCTTCGACTCTTCTTGCTGATCACTGCTCAGTTGCTTCTCAAATCTCAAGTTTGTTTGATTAATCCTTTTCTGTCATTGGTAGGTACTGAGTAAAGTCTCCATCTCTCTTTTCCTTTATCTATTTACCTTCCTTCTTAATGGGTTGCATTTTGGCTTTTTCTCTTTTTTTTACTTAGTTTTTTTTTGTTTCTCCATTTGAATAATAATGTGTATGCAATTTAGGTATGTGAGTGTAGTGTACTACATATGTTATCTTAGTCTAATTATTTCATTTTAGTCCCTTTTTTGGTCGATTGTGTAGGGAATGTGTTTTATGAGTGTTGAATCTATTTTAGTATGCAAGTATTGACTCAAATGTTTATCTTAAACTTCATAATTCGAGAAATTTTTAGCTTATGTTTTGATGGGTCGCTATCTTCTTAAGATAATTTGCTCTCTTTTTAATTGTTGGTGTATTATGTTGTTGATTTTCATGTTGTTTGTGACTTTATTTTGATTTTGATAATTTTTTGAATTTATTTTTCATAGCACAGTTACTCAAAATCAAACTCATAGCATAGCTGAAGACAAACAAACGATAAGGTGACGGGTGACAGTGAGGAATCAAATACAGAAAGTCAATCTGAAACAATGGCGTCAACTATTGATACAGAAAGGAAAAATGATATGCTGTGTGGGATCATTTTATAGAAATTGTTACTTCTGAAGGTACAAGCATAATGTGACGATTGCTCTCATGAGTATTCTTTTAAGACACGAAATGGTACGTTTACTCTTCTTGATCATATATTTACGTGTCCTAAATGCCCTTCTAGTGTTGATAAAAAATAGTCAAATATAGCCTTTAAAGCTATTCCAGGGAATAGTCAAGGTAAAATAATTGTTGTCTCTTGAAAATTTAATCAAGAAGAGTGTAGAGAAGTTTTATATCGTATGATAATAGTTGATGCACTTCCTTTTAGCCTTGTTGAGAAAGAAGGCTTAAGAGTTTATGAAAGTGACGCAACCTCATTTTTGGATCCCTTCCTGTAGTAATGTGACTAGGGATAGTTTTAGTATTTTTAACGAAGAAAAACAAATATTAAGGAAGTAATTTATGGAAACAAAACAAAGAATCTATATCATCACCAACACTTGGACTTCTATACAACGAATTAATTACACATGTATCACTGCCCATTGGATTGACCATGAATGGAATATGCATAAGAAAATACTTAAAAAAAATTCCTATTATTAGCCATAAAGGTGAGGATATGGAAAATGGTATTTTGTAGGTGCTTACGTAAGTGGAGGATAAATAAGATCGTCATTGTCACAGTTGATAATGCTAACTCAATTGATGTGACTGTAAAAGAATTTTCTAAGAAATTGACAAAGATGGAAACGGATTTGATGAACCGTAATCACATTCAAGTGAGGTTTATGGCGCACATTGTGAATCTTATTGTTCAGGATAATTTAAAAGAAAGTTATTTTTCTATTTAATGTGTTAGACATGTCGTGCAATATGTTAGGAAGTCTCCTACAAGGTTTAAAAGGTTTCAAGAAAGTTGTGATGATGAACAACTCAATTGCAAAAATCTTTATGCTCTACCTAATGTTAAGTAGAGCTGTTGAATTTGAGAAAACATTTTCGAATTATTCTTCTCGCGAAATTGGCCTAAGACATGACTTTGAGAATTCTTATGTTAAAGTTGGAATCACTGCAAGTGAACTAGTGAGCAGTGAATGGGTGCACGTGAAAAGAATTACCAAATTTCTTAAAATCGGTTTTCTCCTTACTTTGAAAATATCTGGATAAGTTTATGTGACATCAAATATTCATTTTCTTGAAATTTGTGCGATCATTGTTTATTTGAATCAATTGATTGTTGTTGACACTCAATTTTGGACTGACATTTTTAAACTTAATATTTAAAAAATTTATTTTTTAAATAGTTCAAAATATATTTTCTGCAATTGTATACAATTATTGATAATTATCCTTATTTTTTAAAATGTTATGATTTTTATTAGTTTATTTTGAATTTTGATTGATTTTAATTATTAATATTTTTTTTCACCGTGCGTTGAATATAAAATATTGCTTAATTTTTCTAAACCATCATTTTTCAATAAATTATATTTTTATATGCTATTAATTATACTTATTTGAGTACAAGCTATTAATTCATTAAATACAACTAATGAATTACATATATAAATATTTAATTATCAGATTGTTTTGAGCACAATTTTAATAGCCAATAATTTTTATTGCTTTTATAATGCTTTACTTAATCATGAAGTAAAGAAGTGATGAATATTTTTAGGTTTTTTTTTTTTTTTTTTGGGGGGGGGGGGGGGGG
>JAJONR010008492.1:0-26191 GCA_029582245.1 Solanum etuberosum | reverse complement strand
AGGGCTCGGATGACTTACTAAAAGGGATGAAAGCCGACTTCTCGTCATTGAACAATAGAGTGAATTCTCATGCTGATGCAATCAAGCTACTTGAAGGCCAGCTGAGCCAAATTTCGGCACAATTGGGACCAAAAGTAATGGGGGAAGGTGACACTACATGCATAGTAACTTTGGTGGAAGATGGTGATAGAGATTTGGTTGTGGTTACTCGAAGCTTTCGGTAGCGGTAGGTGATATGAAAGACAATGATGAAGCTCAAGCTCATGAAGAAGATAAAGGTATCGAGGAAGAAGAGATACTCATCCAACAAAGCATTGCCAAAGAGTCACAAAAAGATGTAGGAAAAAGCAATCCAATCTCAAAATTGGTGCAACCTCTCCCCAAAATACCTCCTCCATTTCCCCAACGTCTCAAGAAGAAAAATGAGGATGAAAAGTTCAAGAAGTTCTTATCGGTGTTCAAGACATTATCGATTAATCTCCCTCTAGTGGAGGCATTGTTGGAGATGTCGGGTTATGCCAAGTTTATGAAGGAGTTAGTCACAAAGAAAAGAAACTTGGACTTCGAAACAATTGAAGTTACTCATAGTTGTAGTGCAATTATGACTAATGAGATGATCAAAAAGAAAGAAGATCCCGGAGCTTTCATCATCCCTTGCACTATCGGCATGCTCCAATTTTCCAAGGCCCTATGTGACTTAAGAGCAAGCATCAACCTAATGCCATATGCAATCTATAAACAACTTGGGTTGGGTGAACCAAAATCCACAAATATGAGACTGTTGATGGCAGACCGATCGATTAAACATCCCGTAGGGATACTCTATGATATTTTGGTAAAGGTGGACCAATTCATATTTCCGGCGGATTTTGTCATCCTTGATTGCGAGATTGATGCTGAAATCTCCATCATTTTAGGAAGACCATTCTTAGCAAACGGAAGGGCACTGGTGGATGTGGAAAGCGGAGAATTGAAGTTTCAGGTGAACGATGATGAAGTCACTTTTAATGTGTGTAGGTCAATGAAGCACCCAAGCGACATTCATGTGGTTTCGACAGTTGATGTAATTGATGAGGTTGTGGCTAGTGTGAGCCATTTATTGTGTCTGAGTGAACCACTTGAGATGGTGTTTGTGAACTATGCCCATAGACCGCCTAATTTTACAGAATACTGAGCCTGAAATGGGGAAAATTTAGGTGAACTGCGTTCTCTATCGGTGAGCCACCGACTGCATCAGCGAAGGAAAATGGCACCACCGAACGCACTGATCAAGACCAAAACAACGTTGAATTGGCGAGCTAAAGGATTGAAAGGCGCATCACGGAAGTGATTGGTGATCCCAATCTAGATCGCCTAAAGTTACAGTGTCTGAATGAGGAAAAGGTGAAGAAGAAAGGGGCGATGGATTGGAACAATTGGCGAGTCGCTGACTGGTAGGCGATTCCCGACTTTTCTCGCCGAATGACTCCAAAAATCAGCATCTTAGATCAGAATAAATTAATTTTGGAAGAGAGAGAATTCATTCAGTCATTGAGGAACAAAATAGAGAGGAAAAAAACACCATTCTTGTTGATTTTATCCAATTTTGGCAAGAGATTTCAATTGGGTATTGTAATAGGCAAGATATTATTCATCTTAGAACTTAGATTTTTGATACCCAGCTATGGAGCATGTTTTAGGTATTGAATTTCTTCCTTTTACGATGATTAGCTAAAACCCTAATCTTGGGGGTTTGACAATGTGATCAATTGCTGGATTTGGCTTGATGGGTGTTAGTTATTATCAATTGTGGTGCTAATTCGAAGTGGGTCTTACTTATCGCTGTGGTTTAACTACTCAATTGCATGTTTATTTCAATGTAATTTAAGTGTTTTATGCTTGCTTGAGAAAGAAGTATGAAGCTAAAGTGATAAGTTAGCACTCATAGTTAGTGGGTCATGACAGATTTAGCTCGAGAGAGTTATTCCTAAGATTCATGCTATGTATTCAGCTCGAGAGAGTGAATGTGGTGAGGTACTAGACTGGTCTTTAAGCCTAAAGCATTGAGGTTCGAGAGAACTCAATTTAAATAAGGTAGTTGTTCGAGAGAAAAGTGCCTTACCTAAAGTTCACCTTCCCATGAAAAGTTAGCACTTTTGGTTAGTAAGTTGCACCCATTGAGTTGAGTTTAGCAATTTGTTGGTCAATCCCCCAAGTACCTTTCTCCTATTTGGTTGATCTCAGTTACTTGTTGAGGCTATTTTCTTATCCACAAATTCATTACTCTGACATTGCGTCAACCCTCTAGTTTCATTACTAGTTTCCACAAATTTGTAGTCCGTTAGCTACCAAAATCACTATTGTAATTTCATATTTGAATTCAAAATATAACTACTCTCTGTGGGATCGACCCCAACTCTTTTGTTGGGTTTATACTGCTTAAAGATCATTTACACCCAGTATCGGAAGAGGTGTAGTTGATACGTTAAGCACTATCTCACTTCTTTCATACTCATTTCGTGCGATAGAGTGTATCTATATAAAAAGTCTCTTTATAACTCATGCTTGCGCGTGTCTTTCAGATCATGCCTCGATGAAGAGCTGTCTGAGGTCTTCCGGCTAGAAGGAATGTTGAGGAACAAGGGGTACTTAATGCACCTAAAGTGCAACCCCAAGGAGAGGTCACCAATGATGAGTTCTGTGAGGCCATCCGAATGTTGAGCCATGTTGTGACCAACCAAGCTAGGCAACAAAGAGAGAATCGTCAGGAAGTGGCTGATACTTCGAGGGTCCGTGAGTTCCTAAGGATGAATCCTCCAAGCTTCACTAGTTCAAGCGTCACAGAGGATCCATAAAACCTTGTTGAAGAGCTTTAGAAGGTCTTTGAGATTATGCATGTTGCTGATACTGAGAGGGTGGAACTAGCTACATACCAAATGAAGGGTGTCGCTAGAATCTGGTTTGATCAGTGGAAAAAGAATAGAGTTGAGGGTGCACCACTTGTGAGTTGGGATTTGTTTGAGGAGGCGGCCTTCTTGGGGGGTTTATTTCCCCGAGAACTGAGGGAAGCAAAGGTACGAGAGTTTCTCACCCTTAAGCAGGAGTCTATGAGTGTTCATGAATACAGTCTGAAGTTCACACACCTTTCACCCTATGCTCCGGAGATGGTTGCTGACATGAGGAGCATAATGAGTTTATTCGTTGTTGGGTTGTCTCGTCTGTCAAGCAAGGAAGGTAAGGAGCTATGCTGATAGGGGATATGGACATAGAAAGGCTAATGATCCATGTGCAACAGGTTGAGGAGGACAAGCTGAGGGATAGAGAAGAGTTTAAGAATAAGAGGGCTAAGACATCAGGGAACGAGTTCGGACAGCAAAAGAGTAATGTGAACCGGTCTTCCTTCCAACAGAAACAAAAGGGACCTGCTCCATCATCTGCTAGTGCACCTGCACCAAGAAACAGAGGTGAGTTCCAAAATCAGAATTCCCAGAATTTTAGAGCTAGACCTACGCATTCTCAAGGTAGTATGGCACAAGGGGGTACTAAGACTCCTGTATGTGCTAAGTGTGGTAGGAGCCACTCAGGGGTGTGTCGTGATGGCTCCACTAGTTGTTTCAAGTGTGGTCAGAACGGTCATTTTATGAGAGAGTGTCCTAAGAACAAGCAGGATAATGGTAATGGGGGCAATAGAGCCCAGTCTTCTTCAGTTGCTCCACCAGACAGAGCTGCATCTAGAAGAGCTACTTCAGGGGCAGCTGGAGGAGGAAACCATCTTTATGCTATCACTAGTCGCCAAGAGCAAGAGGATTCGCCAGATGTTGTCACTGGTATGATCCAAGTCTTTAATTTTGATGTTTATGCTTTGCTAGATCCAGGAGCGAGTTTATCTTTTGTGACTCCTTATGTTGCGATGAATTTTGATGTTCTTCCTGAGCAACTTCTTGAGCCCTTCAGTGTTTCTACACTTATTGGTGAGTCTGTTCTAGCTGAGAGAGTCTATCGTGATCGTACCATTTCCGTCAATCACAAGAGTACCGTGGCTGACTTAGTTGAGTTAGATATAGTAGATTTTGATGTCATTCTAGGTATGGACTGGCTCCATGCCTGTTATGCATCAATAGATTGTAGAACTCGAGTAGTCAAGTTCCAGTTTCCCAGTGAACCAGTTATAGAGTGGAAGAGTAGTTCAGCAGTGCCTAAGGATCGTTTCATTTCGTACCTTAAGGCGAGGAAGTTAGTTTCCAAGGGGTGTATCTATCACTTAGTCCGAGTTAATGACTCTAGAGTTGAGATACCTCCTCTTCAGTCAGTTTCAGTTGTTAGCGAGTTTCCAGAAGTCTTTCCAGATGATCTTCCCGGAGTCCCTCCTGAGAGAGAAATAGACTTCGGTATAGATATTCTTCCTGATACTCGTCCTATATCTATTCCTCCATATAGAATGGCACCAGCAGAGTTGAAAGAGCAGTTGAAAGATCTCCTAGAGAAAGGTTTTATTCGACCAAGTGTCTCACCTTGGGGAGCTCCGGTCTTATTTGTGAGAAAGAAGGATAGTTCTCTTAGAATGTGTATAGATTACCGTCAGTTGAACAAGGTCACTATCAAGAATAAGTATCCTCTTCTGAGAATTGATGATCTCTTCGATCAACTTCAGGGTGCCACTTGTTTTTCGAAAATAGACCTCAGACTACCGTCAGTTGAAAGTAAGGGAATGTGATATTCCAAAGACAGCATTCAGGACCCGTTAAGGTCATTATGAGTTTCTGGTCATGTCGTTCGGTTTAATAATGCACCTGCAGCGTTCATGGACCTTATGAACAGAGTATTCAAGCCTTATTTAGATATGTTTGTTATCGTATTCATTGATGACATCCTAATCTATTCTAGGAGTGAGGAAGATCATGCTAGTCATTCAGAATAGTTCTCCAAACTCTAAAGGATAAGGAGTTATATGCTAAGTTCTCCAAGTGTGAGTTTTGGCTTAAGTCTGTGGCATTCTTAGGCCACATTGTTTCCGGTGATGGAATTAGAGTTAACACTCAGAAAATAGAGGCAATGCAGAATTGGCCTAGACCCACATCTCAAACTGATATTAGGAGTTTTTTGGGGTTGGCTGGATATGATAGAAGGTTCGTCGAAGGGTTCTCATCTATTTCATCCCCTTTGACTAAGTTGACTTAGAAAACAGTTAAGTTTCAATGGTCTGAAGCTTGTGAGAAGAGCTTTCAGGAATTGAAAACTAGGTTGACTACTACCCAGTATTGACCTTACCAAAAGGTACGCAAGGTTTTGTGGTATATTGTGATGCGTCCAGAGTTTGTTTAGGTTGTGTGTTAATGCAGAATGGCAAGGTTATAGCTTATGCCTCCATACAACTTAAGGTTCACGAGAAGAATAACCCAACCCATGATCTAGAGTTGGCTACCGTAGTAGTTGCTTTGAAAATATGGTGTCACTATCTTTATGGTGTTCATGTGGATGTGTTCACTGACCAAAAGAGTCTTCAGTATGTGTTTGGTTAGAATTACTCAAGTATTATGACATGAGTATTCTTTATCACCGAGGTAAGGCTAATATTGTTGCTGATGCGTTGAGTAGATTGTCTATGGGTAGTACCACCCATTTTGAGGAAGAGAAGAAAGAGTTAGCAAACGATGTGCATACGCTTGCACGATTAGGAGTTCGACTAATGGATTCCACAGAAGGAGGAGTGGTGGTGATGAATGGAGCTGAATCATCATTAGTGTCAGAAGTGAAAGAGAAAACAGACCAAGACCCTATTTTGCTTGAATTGAAGGCAAATGTTCATAAGCAGAAAGTAATGGCTTTTGAACAAGGGGGAGATGGTGTATTGAGGTATCAAGGAAGGTTGTGTGTACCAAGGGTGGATGAACTCCAAGAGATGATCATGGAGGAAGCTCATAGCTCCAGATATTCTAGCCATCCGGGTTCCACAAAGATGTATCGTGACTTGAGAGAAGTATATTGGTGGAATAGTATGAAGAAAGGTATTGCGGAGTTCGATACTAAATCCCCGAATTGTCAACAAGTTAAAGTAGAGCACCAAAGGCCCTGTGGTATGGCTCAGAATATAGAACTTCCATAATGGAAGTGGGAGATGATCAATATGGACTTCGTTACTGGTTTGTCGCGGTCTCGCAGGAAACATGATTCTATTTGGGTGATTGTTGATAGAATGACTAAATCAGCCCACTTTTTGCCGGTAAAGACTACCCATTCATAGAAGATTATGCTAAGTTGTATATTCAAGAAGTAGTCAGACTTCATGGAGTTCCGGTGTCAATTATTTCATATAGAGGTGCATAATTTTGGAAGTCATTCCAGAAAGGTTTGGGTTCAAAGGTGAATTTGAGTACTGCTTTTCATCCTCAGACTGATGGACAAGCAGAGCGAACCATTCAGACTTTAGAGGATATGTTGAGAGCTTGCGTGATTGATTTCAAGGGTAATTGGGATGATCACCTACTTCTCATAGAGTTTGCTTATAACAATAGTCACCACTCTAGCATCCAAATGGCTTCGTATGAGGCTCTTTATGGGAGAAGATGCAGATCTCCTATTGGATGGTTTGGAGTTGGTGAAGCTGGGTTGATAGGACCAGACTTAGTGCATCAGGCTATGGAGAAAGTGAAAGTTATTCAAGAGAGATTGAAAACAGCGCAGAGTCGTCAGAAATCCTATATCGATGTTAGGAGAAGAGACTTAGAAGTAGATGATTGGGTATACTTGAAGATTTCACCCATGAAAGGTGTTATGAGATTCGGTAAGAAGGGGAAACTTAGTCCCCGATATATTGGTCCGTACAGAATATCCAAGAGGATTGGTAATGTAGCTTATGAGTTAGAGCTACCCCAAGAGTTAGCAGTGGTTCATCTAGTGTTTCACATTTCTATGTTGAAAAAGTGTATGGGGGACCCTTCACTAATAATACCAACTGAAGATATTGGTATCAAGGATAGCTTGTCTTATAAGGAGATTCATGTTCAGATTCTAGACCGCCAGGTTTGCAAGTTGAGAACTAAGGAAGTAGCGTCAGTCAAAGTTCTGTGGAGAAATCAGTTTGTTGAGAAAGCTACTTAGGAAGCTGAGGAGGATATGAAGAAGAGATATCCACATCTCTTTGAGCCCAGAGAAATTCCAGATCAAGGTACTAATTCTCTTCTTAGTACTCTTAAATTGAAATATTGAATGTGTTAGATTTGCTTGTTCGGTGTTTGAGCTGAATGTTAGATGTTACGCCCTTAGCCTACTAAGAGTAATCTCATTCGAGGATGAATGTTTCCAAGGGGGATATATTGTAACACCTCGCTATTCGAACGAACTAGAATTAGAAAGAAACCGTTTTTGGAAATAATCAAATTTGGAAAGTTTGACAAAGTTAAGCTAAGCATGAGTTTTGGGTCAACTTCAAATGACCATAACTCCTAGCACAGGATGAGTTAGGTGGGCTACAAGATACCGTAGGAAATATCTTTGAATTATCTTTCCAACGCCCCAGAGTTTTCTCATTTTTGAGTTCGTATGAGGGAGATATGCCCATTTGAAGTCGGGCTGTCTAGATAACGAAAGTCAAAACCGGATTTTAGGAAGGTATTATGGTCTTTTCACTACCCAATTAATTAAATTTGTTTTTGGTAATTAAGTTGGGGTCTAAACTGAATTGGTTCAGTTTACACTTCATAAGATTAAGTTAGGGTTTTGAGAGAAGAGAAAAGAAGAGGATAAAAGAGGAGAAGAAGCAAGGATTCGTCGCGTTCTTGAAGTTATCTTGAAGTTAAGCTTGTGGATTTCGCTAAGGGTTGATCCCTAAGAGGTATGTGAGATCACATAGCGTTGGGTTCGTTCAACCACACGTCAATCATGATTTAATTCAGCGAAATTATATTCTTGAAAGTATAGAAATTGAGTTCTTGATGGATTTTGTTGAAGTTTCTATTGGGTTCTTGATTGTTGAAGTTGTTGAGAAGTTCTTGAGTTAAATTCATGAAATTAGACGTCGTTTTGAGTAGATTCTTGCATATTTTGGTTATGTAGTCGAATCTAAGTGTTTGGGGAAGGAACCGATCGAATCTAGAGGGTTTAGAGTTGAAAAACGACCAAAGAAATTCGTCAAAAACTGGGGAATGGGGGCGCCACTCAGAGCGCCCCACATCAGAGTCTATAGTTAGGGCCCTGGGGTGCCGCGCCAGCCAGTGCGCCCCAACCCAGACTCTGTAGTTTCAGCTCTGGCGCCCGGCGCCACTCAGAGCGCCAGGGTCGCCTACCCTTTTCCACTTCTTTCCGTTTGAGTTCCCTTGAAACGTACCTATGTTTTCTAGTTTATTTCTACACTCTAAGGTACGTATAAACATCATGATATTATCCATAAACATGAATCATAACCTTCAATTCATAAATTCAAATTCAAGGAAATTTAAGAGCCAAGTCTTGAGAGTTCCTAGAGTCTTTTAAAAAGTCTTTTACAAATGCTTTAAACTTATTTTAAGACTTGAGTTTTTAGTTGAGTAAAGAGTAAAGAGTGAAGTTCATTTCTTCAAAAGAGTATACGGGGACTATGTATTCCTAAAGAGTAAATGTTTTCACATTTAAACAAGAAAGGAAACACCAATTTCCAACAAAGCCTTTGAGCTAGTTTTCAGTAAAGAGTAAATGCTTTCACAATTAAGCAAGAGAGGAAACTTTGATTTCCAAGAGAGCCTTTGAGCTAAGTTTTCGAGCAATAATCTCAAACCACAGAAAGAAGTTATGTTTTTAAACATATGAGCTAGTAATATTTTGGGAGTAGTATTGAGCACCGATATGGGGGAGAGTTCAGACAACTCACAGCCCCCATTAACCATGTAGCCATCATGGGTAGAAAAGGGTCATACTTTTTAGATGATTCCTTAGTGATTTTTTAGCATAGATTAGTGGATCCACTTATTAGTTAGGTTTTATACCTCTGGCAAGGCATAGGACGGCCCTGGGAGCGTGAGGCAAAACGATGTATCATCACATACCTCTTAAGTGATGGTTGTCGGTTAGAGAAACTCCAATAGAAGTATTTTGTATTCAAATACACAGAGTTAATTGTATTTTTATATACAAAAAAAAATTTATATTGTATCTTTGCATACAAACTGAGTTACTATTGTATTTTTTCAATACACAAAGTTGTTATCCATGTTTTAAAAGCTTTTCTTTATATTGCATTTATTTTATTGCCTTATATTGAAATGAGTTAAGTTGAGTTGAGTTGAGCCCAGGTATGTTCTTTCAGTTCCTTTCAAGCTTATGTCTTGTTTTAGAATTCCCTCGCATGCTCGTACATTCAATATACTGATGCCAGTTGGCCTGCATCTTTTATGATACAGATACAAGTAACCAGGATCAGCATCCAGCGCATCGTTGATTCTATCTAGTTGAGCTTCAGAGTTGTTGGTGAGCCTCCTTGCTTTCGGAGGACCCCTTTTATTGCTTTATCAGTTAGTTCATTAGGATGTCGTGGGTCTTGTCCCGACGTCCATCTCAGTTGTTAGAGGCTTCATAGACAGTTAGTTGATGTTAGTTCATGAGTCTTTACTTTTCCTTTTCAGTTATGTTGAGACTTTAGCTGTCATTTTGGCCAGTTGAATGTTGATCTTTAAAACATTCTAAGTTATTCATTGAGACAGTTTAGTTATGATTGTATTTCAATACTTTCTTTTATCATGAGTAAGTCTTCCGCTAAGAGTTAAGCCAGGCCAAGGGTTCGCTTGGGACCAGCAATGGTTCTCGAGTGCCAGTCCCGCCTAGGGTGTAGGCTCGGGGCGTGACAATAACTATATTACACCCTCAAAAAATATATGAGCGCATAATCACAAATTGTTTCTCGACAAGAAAAATACTAGCATTATATATCATTTGAAGTGGATTAGTTTATCGAAAATTCATCTATGAATCAAACAAAAAGTATATTTTTATACTTATAAGTTCTGAACCAGGCGCGTAGTTATAACCATGCGTTTTAACATTTAATGTTAAGGCATCAAAAATATTAACATCAGAAAGAGATAATTGCAAATTTGGTTGTGTATTAAAATACACGGGACCATAGGTCACCGTAGATTCAATAAAACCCATTAGAGATTGTCTAAAATTTAAATTTCTAGCATCTCTTAAGGCTGCTAAAAATGTTTCAGGTAACCCTTTAAGGATCAAAGGTTTAAAAGTAATTTGAACCATACCAATATGCAGGTAATTATACGAAAGTAAGAAAATATGCATTTATATACTTAGTATTAAAACATGAGTAATAGAAGGACATAAGTGAAAAAAATATATGACACAAGGTTAACACAATAACGATCGACATGAACAAGAAAATGAAAAACATATAAATAAAATAATTTCAATTTTAAAAAATAAATATTTAAATTTTAGATGAGAAAGTATTTTGAAATATATATATATATATAAAAATACTATATGAATAAGATCATGTAATAGGAATCTTACTAATAACGACAAAAATAAAAATAATTCATCGATGAAAAAATATTCAAGAAACATATTTAAAATAAAAAATAAAATTCAAATTTTCATGTTGATATTTCAGTTTTAAAGGTAAAACTCAAAATTTTATATGTAAGATAATTAATTTAGAATCAAAATTTAATAATAACAATATTTGAACTATAAATGAAATACAAAATGAAAAAGTTGGTTAAAATATCATTGTAGGAAAAAAAATGGAATAAAGAGGAAAATGATAATGTATAAGGAAATCATGCAACAGATAGTATCATGCAACTTAATTTTTAATGGAAAAAATTTAGCAACATAATAATTTTTTTTAAAAGTAACTAAAATTTCAAATAGGAACTTAAAAACATGTGAAGGATTTCAAAACTTTTTGGAAGTAAATAAGTGGGATGTACAACATTAGTTTGAAATGGTTAAAAATATTTTGTTAAAAGTTATTGTAACAAACTTGTCCACATTTTTCTCTTCATGGTTTAAAAAATTTAGCAACATAATAAAAAAAAATTAAAAGTAACTAAAATTTCAAATAGGAACTTTTATTAACGTAATTTAATTAAATATAAAACTATATGTTAAAAGAAAATGGAAGGAAATTTTTGTATCTTATCAGTTTTCACATATAATATAAAAAGACAATCCTTAAAAGTATCGATAGCTTTTTCATAAGCAAAAACATTGAAAAAAGAGAACATTTCTTCTTATATTTTGGATACAAAATCTCAATTTAACACTATTAATTGATATAATCTTATTTTGATTACATGTAAAATTCTATATGACAACAAAATTAAAATACACAATAGAAGATAATTTACAAAAAGAGTGATTGAGATAATATGAAAATATTTTTACTGTGAATTCGTTTAAAAACTAAAGTAACAAAATGAAATAATACAAAAAATTGTTATCAATAATTTAGAAAATAAAGAAATTGCAAAAAATACAACGTTATTTGTACCAATAAACACTTCGCATAAATCATATTTGTTTTTTGTTGTTATCTTTAAATGCGTAAAACTATATAATGATTCAATTTTTAAGTAACCGCGTATTGTAAAACTATTTAATGATTCAATGTTTAAGTAAAATGACCGCTCATCGTAAAACTATTTAATAATTTAATTTTTGAGTAAAATGACCATGCATCGCGCGGGTACGTATACTAGTATTTTTAATATATACAATATTCTTGGGTGAATTAATATTTATGAAAAACTCTTCTTATCACAATTTTTTGGCTGTCAAAACATCTTTGGAAGAAGTTATCATTGTTTCTTGTGAAAAAATTGTTTGAGAAGACAAACAAATAATTTTTTTGGATGGGGATGGGGCGTGGGGGAGGGGTGGTTTATAATCTTATTCTTGAAACGATTTTTTTGGAAGAATTTATTTTAGTTTTGGATTATAACTTTTATTGATATAATGTATAATTCCTAATTAAAAAAAGAAGATAAATTATGCACATTCAAATATTGAAAACAAACAATATTAATGATTCAGTGTTCAGACCTCGAAACTACATCTTAATATTCAGATGTGCATTCAGATTCAGACGTCTTAATCTTAATGAAAACAAATGAGGCCTTAGAGTTGATATGTCCCTCATTACAAAAGTGGCTCACATATGCCCATATCGTTACAAAATAGGCTCACACATACCCCTTATCGTTACAAAAATGGCTCACATATACCCCTACCGTTACAAAAGTGACAAAATTAATTTTAAATTATTTTTTATTTTTAATATTTAAAAAAATTATGTATTTGATCTTTTTCACACATAAATTATTTTTTGACTTCTTTGATTATTATTATTTGATTTTTTTATTCTTATTTCATTTTTTCTTTCATTCGTCAGTGTAAAATAAGAGAAATAAGAAAGAAGTGTGAATAGAAAAAAGAGAAAAAAAATTAAAAATATTTTTTTCGGCTATATTATAATTTAGTTTTTATATCTATAATTTTTTTTAGGACATCTATAATAAATTTTATAAGAAAATAAGTGAAAAAAATAATTTTGACCATCAAAATAATAAATTCAATTAGCCGTTGAATTTAAAAAGTAAAAAAAAAATGTGTGAGAAGAATAAAATATATCTCTACTTGAATTAATTTTTAATAAAAAAATTATTTTTCACTTTCATAAGAGGAAAATGGTATATATAAGCCATTTGTGTAACAATATGGATATATATGAGCCACTTTAAAAATAAAAATATATAAGTTCTAAATGACAAAATTAAAGGTTATATCAAATCATGTCTCTAAACTTATCATCAAATCCCACGTGAATGGGCTTCCTCTATATTTGAAGCAATTTCAGATCAATATTCATAATTTTTATAAACTTAAACGCAATTTTTGATATAATATGACGTACGTATTTTGTAAGAATAAACTTTACACATTGCGGGTAGTAAGTTAAAAGATGTGAAGGATTTTGGAAGTAAATAAGTGGGATGTAGAAGATTAGTTTGAAATGTGTTATTGTAACAAACTTGTCCACATTTTTCTGTTGATGGTTTGAAGAAGTCTTTTATTGAATTGAGGGTTTTATTGTTTTAGTAAGTAAAGTATTTTCCAAGGATGGCGAAATCGAGCGCGGACGATGAGGAGCTACGAAGAGCTTGCGAGGCGGCTATTGAAGGCACAAAACAACAAGTTGTAATGTCGATCCGTGTTGCCAAAACCAGCGGAATCATAGGCATTGCCGGAAAATTGAGCCGTGGTGCTATGGCTAAACCCAGAGTTCTCGCAATCTCCAGTACACTATTTACATTTCATTGTTTCTTTCTTAATCAATCATTTTTAATTTTGTTTTTTGCCCTCTATCCCACACCCAGTGAGTGTTACATGTAATTTCAGAGTTTTTGTGGTTTGTGCAGCAAAAGCTAAAGGCCAACGCACTAAAGCTTTTCTTCGTGTCTTGAAATATTCTAATGGTGGAGTACTTGAGGTAAATACTTCTAATCTATCTTTTTTCACTACTCCAGATTATTTCACAAGTTACTTTAGCTTGTCTAAAACATGAACCTCTGTTCTAATTATGCCTCAAATGTTACATCACATATACTTTATCGAACATTTATTTGCTTCTGTATAAGGAAACTCTAAAACTTGCCTGTTAACAAGGATTATTTTACTTACCGTCATAGATAGACTCATGAAACCCAACTCAACTTGTGCTAACTACCTCTTACAATAATGTTATGCTTCCACATGTAGCCTGCAAAGTTGTACAAGCTTAAGCATCTTTCAAAGGTCGAGCTCGTAACTAATGATCCAAGTGGGTGTACATTCATGCTGGTAATACTCACAGCTAAATTATTTTTTGCAATTCCACCTACATCTAATATATGAAGCTTATTCTTGATAATATTGTTCATACAGGGTTTCGATAATCTCAGAAGTCAAAGTGTTACTCCACCTCAGTGGACAATGCGTAACGTTGACGATAGGTATTTCTTTAATAATGACTCTGTATTTTATCTGACATCTTTTTCTCGTACAATCACTTTTATCTATGACCTTTTCTTTTAACTAATTGTAGGAACCGCCTTTTGCTTTGCATCCTAAACATCTGTAAGGATGTCCTTGGTCGTCTCCCCAAGGTTGTTGGCATAGATGTGGTAGAGATGGCTCTTTGGGCAAAGGTACATATAAAAGTTCCGCCCAGTATCTTCCAACATATAGCCTAGGCCCTGGCTTGAAAGTTGGCTTGCTTCATTTAGTTACTCCATGTCATAAGGATATTTTTAGTTAGTTTCTCTCTGTTTGTTTCTGTATATTTTTCTATTAGGTTTGCATAAAATATGATAACTCTTTTATCAGATGTTCTTGGAAGGTACATCTCAAAAATGCCCAACAGAATTGCTTTGTTTTGGAACATGAGATTGCAATGTGGAGCATTACATCTCATCTTCATGGGATGACATCTGTTAACAGTTATCCAATTCGAGAAATGTGTGCTTTTGTACATTTGCCGAATTCTTTGTTTTCCATCCAGTTGGGGTGTGTTTGATATGAAGGAAATATTTTCCTCGAAAACAAATCGTTTTCTTTTTGCTTATTTTCTGGTGTTTGGTAAGTAAAAAAAAACAATATTATCCCGAACACATTTATATATAATCTAGCCAAATACTGTAAGTAGTGATAACGGGGTAGGGATGAGGGGCTAGTGGTGGTGGGGGAAGGTCTGGTGGTGGTGGGGCTCTGGGGTGGAGGGGTTAGGGTGGGGAGGAGACAATCAGTATGAATACCACCTATGGAGCTTGTTTTCCCTACTTCTACGAGGAGGTCATTTCCCTCAATTTTTTCGGAACTTGTTTTTCTAGAGAAACTTTTTTTTCAAAAATTTTGATCAACCAAAGATGAGAGGATTGAAGAAATGTTTTCCTCCATACCAAGCTCACCCTTAATCTACACATACCAACTCCTTTTCAAATAAAAAAAAGAGTATTTATTTTGTGATATTCTGTACGGTAGCCTAATTTGGTATATTAGAAAAATAGTTTTCTTGCTAAGCATTAATTTCTTTATGATGTAAATTATTTTATAATTAATTGTTATGCAATATATAATACACACAAGCTAAGTATATGTTTGCCTATTGGTTGAACTACTAGCAATTTCTTCTCCCAGACACGACTCCCAAGAAATGAAATAGACCCACCAAAATCTCTTCTTTCTGGGGTCCTTCTGATCACCGGGAATCTCCATCTCCAACCTTCTCTTTCCTAAGCCTTCCTCTACTCTAATGGAGGACTGTGTCTACTTTGCAATAGGTTTTAAGTCTTTTGACCTCAAGAGAATTAAAGGAGTGCTAGGGGAATGGTACAAATGGCCTGAGAGGAGCAGAAATACCATCACTTGAGCTTTTTTTAACAAGGTATTTTATGTGTGAACAAGATGCATGATTCAATGGGCATTTGTTCCTTCATTGCAAAACAACTGCAAATTGTGGAATATGTTCTTATGCATTCTTGGTGTGTGCTGGGTAGTACCAAAAACCACAAAGGAGTTGTTGAATAGCTGGAAGGAGATAGGGAGAAAAGAATCTGGAGAAGACTTGTGGGAATTAATCCCAACATGCATTTGGTGGGCTTTGGGAAAGAAAGAAATGCAAGATGCTTTTGAAAGAGAAACAAGATTCATAAGATTAGAATGAATTGCCTCAATCTGCTTTATTTTTGGTGTAAACAAGATATGATGGGGGATATAGAACTTTTTGTTGATTTCATAGGAAACTTGTAATCTCCCATAGGGTAGTTTTTGTTATGCTCTGATGAGATTGTAAGTGGCCTATGCTTTGATGAGATTGTAAGTGGCCTATTCTCATCATTTGTTTGATGATGAGTTCTGTTGTGAATACACAGTTACCTTTGCCTCCAAAAGTATATGTTTTCCATAAAACTTCAATCCCACCTTCAATTCTGCATATACAAAACTTGAGATACCAATATTTTTATTTATTCCCAATGCCATGATTATATGACTAAAAATTCAATCCCGCTTTGTCCTGTCCATGAACCAGAGAAGCCTAGGTGGTGGCATTGATCAACTTCTTGCCTCTTGTCTTCCTCTTAAAATCCCTAATGTTTCCGCTTTTGTTAATTTAGTGTTGTATCTCCCCCCTCCCCCCTGATTTTAACTGCCCAACAGGCATGTGAATGAAGTGATAAGGTTGCGCTTAAGATAATATAGTCATTCATTTTGTTTCTTCGTTTGATGTGAGAAAATAAGATCATTCCCATTATCTGTCTAGTTTCTGAAGATGGACTCAATTAGTGTCAATTTTTCTTCTTCTGATCTATATTATCAATTACATATTTGATAGAGCTAGTTATCTCTTTTTTTTTTTTTGAGCAAGGTAAAGTTGTATTCCTCAGCAATGTGGGTATGGTGTCAACCATCAAAAAAATTATAATGCAAGTAATCATAATTACAGAGAGCCTAGGAAGTCTACTAGCTGTTCTACCTCATCTATACCCTCTTCTTTACACCAAAAATATGAAGTATTAATGCAGTTTTTTTTTACTTTATGCATTGGATAAGTAATATTCTCAAAACATCTTTATTTCTTTCCTTCCAGACTGACCACCATATGTAAGAAGGGACTAGGCTCCACCCTTTTTTCTATTTTTTACTCCCACCCCTCCTCATCCAGCAGGTTAGAAGATCTGCCGTATGCTCAGGCATCACCCATGGTTTTTGGAGGAGATTGAGAAACATATGCCACACCTGAGAAGTCACTCTACAATGAAGAAACATATGACTATTTGTTTCCTCCTTTTCATTGCAAAAGAAGAACCTTGAGACAATGTCAAAACCTCTCTTTTTCAGTTTCTCCAGAGTCAGACATGCTCTTCTACATACCTGCCATGTGAAACACTTGATCTTGGTAGGGATATTAGATTTCCATATTTGTTTCCAAGGTCCATGGATGTTCCAGGTTGTGAGGACAAATTTCTTCAGTACAATCTTCCAACTGAAAATTTTCCATCCCTATCATGTCTCAATCTGATTGTAGTAGGGCTGGTATTTAAACCACAGAAATCATTCAATCTTTGGAGTGAGTTGGCCACTCTCTCCTCCCAGTCATTTAGAAGCCTCCTAAAGATGATATTCCATCCTTGGTTAGTGCAGGTCTCAGCAATAGATGCTTCAGGGTTGTCACAGAAAGAAAATAAATCTGGAAAATCCTCCATGAGTGAGTTCTGGCCGATCCATTTGTCTTTCCAGAATAGAATTCTAGTCCCTTCACCCACCTTATAACTTATGCTCCCGGACAATTTAGGCCACAAATTTCTGATAGTCCTCCAAGCTGAGACCCCATAAGTGTTAGTCACAGTATTGGTTGTCCATTGCTTAGTCTGTTCATATTTGCTAATGATAACATCCTTCCAAAGAGCATGATCCTCTTTACCAAACCTCCACAACCATTTTGATAATAGACATATGTTTTGCAGCCCTAAATTCTTAACACACCCAGCTCACCAGATTTCTTACTGAGTTGCAAGGTGAATACCCTTTCCTTCCTTGTTACCCAACCAGAGGAAATTCCTCCTCAATTTATCCAATCTCTCCTCCATCAATTCCTTCTCAATTGATAGAGCTAGTTATCTTTTACTCTTGTGCCTTATATCTGTGGAAGGAAGATCACAAATGTGTCTGTTAAAGTTGAGATTCTTATCTAAAGAAAAAGTTCTTTTAAGTGAAATTGATGGGGAAGTCTTTACAAAAGGTCACTACACCTGGAACACCCTTTTGCATGTTCTGCCCTTTAAAGTTCTAATGTTACAATTTTTGCCTTTTAGTAGTTTTTGTCAAGTTTGCTGAATGAGTCCTCTCAAATGGAGAGTTTTTCCATTAAATAGAAAGAATTCTGATTGACATGCCTAAAAATCTGATATTCACACCCCTAAATATTTGCTATTCCTAATTATAATATCACTAAAAATATGCTACATGAATCCCTCATATCTCCTATGTATGGAAAGCAATTGACACCATCATTACGCAAATATTTAGAGCTATTACATAGATATATACAACTATTTAGAATCTGTCCAACATACTAACATCCCCCCTCAAATTGATGTCGGTGAATTAAAAAAACATCAATTTGCCTACCAAAAACTGATGACGTTGTTTTGCCAAAGATTTTGTATACACATCAGCTATTTGAAGATTACTGGATACATGTGGAAGAGTAATGACCCTCTTATCTACAAATTCTCTAATAGAATGACAATTCACTTCTATGTGTTTGGTCCTTTCATGATAAATCGGATTGGTATCAATCTGAATGGCACTTATGTTGTCAGCATGGAGTGGAGTGGGACTAGATTGAGGAAATCCAATTTTTGCAAGTAAACCACGAAGCCAAACAATCTCTGAGCAAGCAATAATCATTGCGCGATATTCAGATTCTGTTGAAGATTTTGAAACACGGTCTTGCTTCTTTCTCATCCAAGATATCAAGGAATCTCCAAGAAACATACACCAACTCGTGACAGAACAATGAGTATCAGGACATCCAGCCCAATCAGAATCATTGAATGCAGTAAGCTGAATCGGAGAACTACTAGGAAAGAATAATCCACTAGTAGATCTTCCCTAGAGATATCGAATAATGCGACGAACAACCACCAAATGTAGATGGCAAAGAGCCTGCATATATTGACTCACTTGTTAAAATGCAAAAGAGATAGCAGGCCGAGTAATAGTAAGATAATTTAGACTCCCAACTGGTTGTCGATACAAAGTTGGATCAGGAAGAAGATCTCCTTCCGCACGACGATACTTTACATTCAATTCTAATGGAGTAGCTACAGAGGAAGATTCTTGAAGACCAGCCAAAACAATCAAATCTTGAGTATATTTGTGCTGGTTCAAGAGCACACCTAAAAAATCATAATGAACTTCTAACACCAAAAAGTATGTAAGAGTAGCAAAATCTTTCATATGAAAATAATCCTTAAGCTGTTGTTGGAGGCTAGCAATTAGTGAAGAATCAGTTCCTGTGATAATAATATCATCTACATACACCAAAAGAAGAACACAACCTGTAGATGTTTTTCGAAGAAACAAAGATGAATCATATTTGCTCTGCTCAAAAGAGAATTAAAGCAAATTAGACCGAAACTTGTCAAACCAAGCTCTAAGAGCTTGTTCTAATCCATACAAAGACCGCTTCAACTTACATACATCAGATGTAGGTGATGAGAACAAACCAGGAGAGGGTTTCACATAAATATCTTCTTTGAGATCACCATGAAGAAAAATATTTTTGACATCCATTTGATGAACATGCCACTTTTTTGACGCAGTAATGACTAATAGTTCGCATTGTAGTCATTTTTTCTAACGGTGCAAAAATCTCCACATAGTCCATACCACATGCTTGTTTGTTACAAAGGAACACCAATTGAGCTTTGTACCAATCAAAAGTTCCATCAGAATGAAGTTTAATTGAATAAACCCATTTGCATCCAATTGGACGGACATTCGAAGGACAAGTAACAATATCCCATGTGTTATTTTCTTTAAGACCCAAAAGTTCTTCCTTCATTGCTTTCTGCCAACATTCAAGCTTGGAGGCTTTTGAGTAACCTGTTGGAATAGAGATGGTGGATAACGTAGAAGAAAAACCATACAAGTTAGGAGTACGAGATATTCTGGTTGATCGGCGAAGAGGCGCAAGCCTTGAAAAAAATCTCAGATTCTGGTTGTGGAGCAGTCTCAGGTGGCGAATCTGTTTCGGGAAGGGCTAAAGTTGGCCGACGTCTTTCATATACAAATCCAGGTTTGAACAGCTTAGAAGATGATGACAAATCCTCAAAAATGGGAAGAGTAGGAGAGATAGAAGATGACTCAACATGAGTAGGAAAGAAATACTGATTCTCAAAGAAAACAACATTTCTGGAAACACGAAACTTATTAGAACTTGAATCATAGCAACTAAACCTTTCTACGGAGTACTATAACCCATAAAAGCACATTTAGCAGACTGAACATAAAATTTATTGCATTGAGAAAGAGGTAAATGCACAAAACAAACACAACCAAATATATGAAAATTATGATAAACTAGGATTTTTGTGATAAAGACGATAGTATAGAGACTCAAGATTTAATACTTTAGATGGCAGTCTATTAATCAAATATACAACAGTAGACAAAACTTCCACCTAGTATTTAGACGGAATAAATGACTCAATCAATAAAGTATGATTGACATCTAAAAGGTGACGATTTTTACGCTCAACAACCTATTTTGTTGTGGTGTATATGCACAAGAGCGTTGTGAGACGATTCCTTTCTCAAGCGAGAAATTATTGAATTCATGAGACATATGTTCTCCACCAGAATCAGATCTTAATATTTTGATAGAGGTGGAAAATTGTGTTTCAATATAAGCCAAAAGTTTTTGGAACATGGAAATACCTCAGATTTGGAACGGAGAAAATACACCCATATAATCCGACTATAATCATCTATGAATGTCACAAAGTACTTGAAATGAGCATGAGAAACAATGGGTGAAATGCCCCAAACATCACTATGAATGACATCAGAACACTTTGCAGCATAACTACAGAAAAGGAAGAGTTCTACTTTTGTCTAATTTACAAGTAGAACAATCAAAAGAAGAAACTGAAAATTGATTTTTATTTCCCAATAAACCAGAATTTGATAAATGAGACAACACAATAGAATTTGGATGTCCTAGACGTTTATGCCAAACCTCAGTCTTACTAGTTGTAGAAGTACAAGCAAAAGAGAGACTACGAGGAAAATAGAAAAGTGTATAGGAAACAATCTCCTAACTTTAGGCCCCTTCGCGAATCATCCCCGACACCTGATCCTGCACAAGGCAACCATTACGAGAAAAATTCACATCACAATTGTTGTCTACCAATTGACCAACTAAAATAAGACTAGTTGAGAGCTTTGATGATACAAAAACATTCTTGAAAGTTTGAGTAATATCCCCAACCTTGGTAATGGGTAAAGTACTACCATTGGCATTCTGAATTGGTGAGGGACCATGATACTCATGAACATTTTTTAGCACACTAGTTAAGTTGGTCATATGATTGGACGCACCAGAATCAACAAACTAAAATTAGATGTAATATCATTACCTTGTATCCCTAAAGCTGAAAAGGCTGACACAATCATTTGTTGTACCATTTCAGGAGTAAGAACTTGTCCAGCTGCTGGAGTAGCAAATTAATTGTTACTTCCCAATGAAATGAGTTATCAGAAGTTGGACCATTTATCCCTGCTTGAAAGACATTGATCCTGCGATTTTGAGGACGTGTGGGACACTCCTGGATGATATGCCCATGTTGCTTACAATAATTACAAAACTTCTTACCATAATTGCTAGCAATATGGCCATATTCTTTGAAACTATAGCATTGAGTTCGGCTCACATCCCTTCCCTTTCCTTTTCCTTGAGCAGCAAAGGCAACAATGTTAATGTTTTCTTGCTTGGAAGCGTTTTATGTGAAAAGATGTTGCTCTTCACGAAGTAATTCCCTAAAATAGATATCCAAGGAGGGAGACGGATCACGATTCATCAAGTTAGAGCGAACACTCAAATTCAAATCGCAATTTCATAAAAAATTTGTCTCTCTTGCTTTGCTCATGAAATGCTTGAATTAGAGATAGAGATTCAACAGGTATTTTAGCATAAACAATATTAGTAAATTCAGCCCACAAGGTCTGAAATCTAGAAAAATAATCCTGAACAGAGAGACCTCCTTGAGAGTAATTAGCAATTTCATGCTCTAGCTGAAAGCATCTTGCACTATTCTCTTGATTGTAAACCTTTTGTAAATGATCCCACATGGCTTTTGCAGTCTTGTATGGCCTGAGATTAAGGACAATAAAATCCATGTCATTATCCGAGCATCTTTAACCTTCCACTGATCGTAATTTTGTACGATCAGCTGGAGCAGGATCACTTCCGTCCATATGGCCCTATAATTCATTTCCGATGACAAATAGTTGAAATTGAAACTCTCAGGCAGAATAATTCTTCCCGGTGAAACGAACATTGAAGGAGTCAAATTGATGCGAAGTCATGTTCTCGAATACACAAAAAACACAAGAGAATAACCAATTCCAAGAGCCCTAAATGTGTAGGACTAACTATTGACGAATAGTCAGGATGACCAAAACTTTCAAAATAATATTTTTTTTCTTGAAAGGAATCACTGGAGAATGACTTGAAGAATCAAACCAGTAGGCTCTAATACCATGTCAAGTTTGTTGAATGAGTCCTCTCAAATGGAGAGTTCTTCCATTAAATAGAAAGAATTCTGATTTACATGCCTAAAAATCTGCTATTCACACCCCTAAATATCTGCTATTCCTAATTATAATATCACTAGAAATATGCTACATTAATCCCTCATATATCCTATATATAGAAAGTAATTGACACCATCATTACACAAATATTTAGAGCTATTACATAGATACGTACAACTATTTAGAGTCTATCCAACACGCTAACAGTTTTACATGTAAGAAACTCTCTATTAATCTTGCTTAAGGATCCAGAGTCGTTTATGAATGTTCTCTTATAAAATATGCAGTTGGAAACATTCTACTGGTTAAGGAAGGAAACTAGTGGTAAAACAAATAGTCATTCATTATTATAAATGAAGTGTTGTCACTTGTTTCTCTAGTTAGAATGTCTTTGCAGGTCATATGCACATTCACTATTTAATTGAACATAATCACTTACCTTTTTTTTTGACATTAGAAATAGTTATTTCATTGCAACGAATTACATGATATGTTTCTAAACAGGAACTAAAATAAAAGTGATTGCTTGATGCATTTTATGTAATTCTAATTTATATAGGAAAATACTCCAGCAATTACCAAGCAACAGGCTAATCATCAAGATGGGCCGGTCACTGCTGTAGCAGAAGAAGGTGAGATGACAGTAACTGTTGAAAGAGAACTGGTATCTCAAGCAGAGGAAGAGGACATGGAGGCTCTGTTAGGCACGTATGTAACCTCTTTCCCACTTCTCTTGACATTGCATTGTGCTGATTTTTGCTCGAAATCTAAACTTCTTATGTCTGCTTTACTTAAGTTGACCTCTTGCCATGACTTTATCATGTCATGGAGGGAGCTGGCTAGCTAAGTTGCTCGACTCTCCAACATTGTTGCCACACCCATGTCGGATCCTCCAAAAATATACTACTTTTGGAGGATCTGACACGCACCTGTCGACATTTTTGACGAGTCTGAGCAACATAGCTGGCTAGTATTCTCACTTCTTTTTTCTTTAAAAAAAGCACGTATTCTCATGCATTATAGAATTAGGGGCTGTAGGTAGGAGTGTTACCTACTTCAAAAGACAAATTCCTTGCTTTTATATGAGTAGATTTACAAAACATACAGTTTTAAGTGGAATAATAAGAAACCTGTCTTGAAGTACTCTGAATACAAATAACTCTCTACCTTGTTTTGTGTCTAGTGCCCTCCAGTCTCTTTCGTGCTTTATTCCTAATGGTGTACAAGCAGTGATCCCATGTCTAATCACTTTATTAATTGCTAGACTTAAAGTTTATGGTAGGTTCAGTTTTGTCTTGAAATAATTAGGAAACAATTCCTGAAGAGCAGAGACGAGTACAAACAGCTGAAGTTTTGGTTACAAAGTGGTTACAAAGACTACGAATGCAAGACTTCAGAGTTGTAAAATTAGTGTGTAATCTTGTGGTTACAATTGGTCTGTCTATGTTAACTTCTTGCTGAATTTACAAATGAACATAGTAATTCAAATGGCAGTACAATTTCTGAATTTTGTGTCTACAGTGAACCTACATTTTGGTTGTTCTAACCTGCAAGCTGCTTTACTGCTGAACTTATCTTGCATCAGTCAAGCTAGTTGCTGATAGAAATTACCTCGCAATGCCTTGAACTCTCCATGCTATGGAGAATCAAAGAATCATCTACTTTTACATATTTAAAAGGGAAAAGGGTCTGATATATTCCTCAACTTTGTCATTTAGAACTGATATATCCTCCCTATAAAAGTGGCTCATATATACCCCTTATGTTACACAAATGACTCACATATACCCTTTTTCTGAAGTGAAAAAAAATCAATTTTAAATTTATTTTTTAAATTTTTTTATAAAAAAATATTATTCATGTAAGGGGTATATTTGATCCTTCTCACACATATTTTTTGGCTTCTTGGATTCAACGACTAATTTGAATTTATTATTTTGATGGTCAAATTTATTTTTTCACTTACTTTCTTGTAAAATTTATCATATATGTCCCAATTTTTTTTACAGATATAAAAAATAAATTACAACATATTCGAAAAAATTGGTTTCAAATTTTTTTTTCATACTTTTTTCTGATTTTTCATTCGCTCTTCTTTCTTTCTATTTCTCATATTTTTATACTAAAAAGTAAAAGAAAAAAAATAAAATAAGAATAAGAAACTCAAATAATGAGAACGAAAGAAGTAAAAAAAATCATGTGTGAAAAGGATCATATATACCCTACATGGTTTTTAAAATAAAATTAAAAAAATCAAAAAATTAAATATAAAATAAAATTCACTTCTGTTAAATAAAAAGGGTGTATGTGAGCCACTTATGTAATAGTTGGGGTATATGTGATCCATTTTTATAATGGTAGGGGTATATGTGAGCCACTTTTGTAATGAGGGAGATATCAGCTTTAAATGACAAAGTTGAGGGGTATATCAGACCCTTTTCCCTATTTAAAATACCTCTTCATCTATTATATGTTTACAAGACCATATACTTCAAGTCTAGTTAGGCTTTTTTGCAACCTTTATTAGTCATCTAATGTTGAGTTTGATATTACACAATAGGGGTTTAAAGAATCAATTAAAATATTCTAAATAACCGTGTTGGCTATCATTGTTTTTCTTAGTTGGAGAATCTAAGTTGTTGTAGACAGCACTATTAGCAGACACTTGTTTGGTAAGGAGGAAAATATTTTCTTGGAAAATAAGTGGGTTTCTTTCTTAATTTGTAATGTTTGGTAGGTCAGCAAAAGAAATATTATCTCAAGAGTATTTATATCTTATCTGGCAACACACTATGGGGGTGGGATGTGGTGGGGAGTGGAGGCTTTGGGGTGGCAGGGGTTGGGATGGTTAAGGAGAGGGAAGGGGGTGGGGGTGGGGGTGTTGGGGTGGGTGGGTGGGTGGAGTAGAGATAATGAATCCATATTTTTAAGGAACTTGTTTTTCTAGAGAAAATATTTTGACCAACCAAACATGGGAAAATTGGAAAACATTTTCTGGAATGTTTTCTTTCATGCCAAACACACCCTGTACTGTGTTCTCCCTGATTTAAAGTTTCCTACTAAGTTGTGTTGCTGTTTTTTTATCGACAACCCTTTGTTTCACCCTTGCACTATTTTGGTTGATTTCCTGATTCTGGTTTTCAAATTCAACAGTTATGTAATGGGTATTGGTGAAGCTGAGGCATTCTCTGAGCGGTTGAAGCGAGAGCTTCAAGCTTTGGAAGCTGCTAATGTGCATGCCATTTTGGAGAATGAGCCATTAATAGATGAGGTGACCCATTTATGTTTGTGAAGAGTTCTTATTGCTTTGATGCCAGTGTCAGAGAAGAGTTTGGTTTCTATTTCAGGAGTTTCTACAGTTTTCCTCTTTATGACAATTGATAACCTTTTACTTTGATAAGACTTTCGGCTCGTTCTTTATGAACTTCTTCTCTGCCAAGAGCAATAGCAGGCAAAGTTTGTCTTGTTCTCTGTTCCTTAGATTCAACTTACTACCATTTCCCCGATATGTATGCTCTCACACTTGATTATGTGTAACATTTATATCTTGCCTTTGGTAAGATGAGGTGACCATTCCATATTTTGCCTTTGGTAAGATGAGGCGACCATTCCATTTTTTTAATAAAGATAAATGTATGCTTCTGTGCCTAAATTTTTGGTCCTACCAGGTCTTGCATGGGCTTGAATCGGCCACCAACTGTGTTGAAGATATGGATGAGTGGTTGGGCATCTTTAATGTAAAACTTAGACACATGAGAGAAGACATTGAATCAGTAAGAATTTCTGCATGGCGCTTCTGTTTATTTTATTTTATTTTTTTTTTAGTTTTTTTTTTTTTTTTTTTTTTTTTTTTTTTTTTTTTGGG
>JAJONR010008491.1:0-31606 GCA_029582245.1 Solanum etuberosum | reverse complement strand
TTTTTTTTTTTTTTTTTTTTTTTTTTTTTTTTTTTTTTTTTCTGTTTTTGAATCTCTTCTGACAGGGGTCAAGACTTTGTGTTTCAACCCTAACTCCTATATGGTATTTGCTGGATCAACTGCTGGAAATGTGTCTTGTTGGGACCTCAGGTTTGCAGAACTGACTAAAACGTGAACCAACATTCTTACATGTGTTTTTCTAAGGAACGCAACCTTTCTGATCTTGTTCCATGCTTCTGTGCAATAACTGGTGGTTTTAATCCTTAGAGTTTAGACAGTAGCTTCATCAATCCCTTCATATGTTGTTGCAGTTAATGGTAAATTAGGGATGTCTCATATTCGTAAATCTTTCTAGTCTGCATATGAGAATGACAAAAGTTGCTCAATCTTTTTTTTTTAGTGACCGTGGTGTCCGGGTCAGCTTTCGCGCACCTCGACTAATTCCACAGGATACCTGTCACCTCCCACCAGCAAAAAGTTGCTCAATCTCTTTGTATAAGATTCCCCCAGAGTTCATCCTTCACTTTTTAAAATTTTAAATATAGTTTCTGTGAGATTTGACTTATTGTAAATCCCACTTTAGCAACCAGTACAAGAACTTCAGAGATTTCAAATATAGGATATTGGGGGCTATTGCTAATTAGTTAAAGAAGCAAAGGGGGAAAGAAGAAAAAAAAGTGGAGAGAGAAGAAGGGAAAGAAGAAAATAGGAGCTTTACTATTTCTCTCTGGCTGACTGTGGTCTAACAATGGAATGGAATAAAATGAATACTGGACGTGGATTTACATGTGGTTCTTGAGATCAAATTTAAAGTTGATAATGATCTCTTGAAATATTACTATTGATAATGGAGGGCTAAGTTGTTGAAACTTGAAAGGTTCCATCAATCATAATGTTTGCATTCCAAAAGACTGCAGTGAACTCGAGCAGTCAGCATAGTGAAAGATAAAACAAATTGGCTTGAAGCCAAGGTTGCATGCTGCTTTGATTTTTTGTTCTGAAGTATGTAGGGTAAGTAGGGCCTAGTATATGTTTCCTTGAAATATAAAGTACTTTTTAAGAATGGAAGGATGACTGGGATACAGAATTGTTCCAAGGGTATCGATATTGACTAAAAAGTTGGCCTCCCTTGAAAGTACAGAGGGGAAACTTTAATTAGTCACTAACATCAAGGCTGAAGGAGAGATTACTTTGGACCTTGTGAAGGTAACTAAAAAAATGCGAACCAATTATCTGTGTCAAATAATTTGATCCAGTGGGTAGAGTAGTTTTCTTGACTGATATTGCAGCGATGAACCAAAAATCCTTCATTCTGATGGCTGTTTCTTAGGTGAAGAATTTAGATGCATAAACTTGAAAAGAAAAGCCTATGATATGAGGGATTAATGTGAGATTTCTTTCATCTTTCTCATCTTCAAATGTGAATGTGGACTCTTTTCATCATACGTTTAGATGATGAATAGGATTTGCTTAGCTACAGCTTGCTGCTATCTGCTCTGAGTCATGAAATTGTTTTCCTATGTAGTTTAATATTTTTCTAGTTTCTGGTTATATCAATCCTAAAAAATGCTTGATACAGGAATACGACAAGAACTCTATGGGAAACAAGAGTTTCTCCAAATGTTATTTATTCTATGCATCACCTTATGAACGACACTTCAACATTGGTAGTTGGTGGAATCGACGGTGTGTTAAGAAGTGTGAACCAGGTAACTGGTGAAATAATTTCGAGATGCATAATGGATGATAGTACCACTGCGTTACATCGTTCAACAGAGAGATTTGGAACTGTGCAAATTGAGAGGCGGAAACTGAAAAGGCTGTCTGAAGATGATCGAATTGATCTTATGCCAAGAACTTCCAAGCCACAAATCACATGTTTAGCAGTTGGGATGGAGAAAGTTGTGACTACGCACAATGATAAGTATATCAGAGTTTGGAAATTCAGGAAGTGAAAAGGATTCTCATACACTACCTGAGAATTCCTGGTATTTGTTGTTAGTTCTGTAGCACTTCTTTGTAATAGTGTTGTTTCAAGTCACATTAACATTATCGTGCTGTTTTTGGCATCTGACTCCTCTTTCTTTGTTCCTGTGTGTAATGTGCTTTACATAAACTCTTATTTTTATGATCAGTATAAAGATTACTTCAAATAGATCCTTCAATAATCTAGAAATTTATTAGAAGTTTGAGCATAAATCGTACCCTATCCAAGTACTATTAATGGAAGACCGTCTCCTTTTGACGCAAAAATTTGATGGAATAGTCAAATTTTACTAGTTTAGGGTTTAATTACTTTTCTTCTCGTGAGTTTTCAAAATTGTCTTTCTTCTGAATGTATTTGGCGCATTAAGATATATGTATTTCGAATATATAGGGTCAAACTTAGGTCTAATTTATTCTAGATACATTGTATCCAACTGAGTTTGCATGTATTCGAAAACACTTTCTCACTCGCCTCTATTCCTATGTATTTGTATTTCAGAGTATATATGGTAGCAAAATACATGTATGTAGGTGTTCTCTCCTTATGTATATGTATTTCAAAGTGTATCTGGTAGCAAAATACATGTATGTAGGTGTATTTGATTTAAAATTTGGTGTGAAATTATTAAGAGCAACTTTCACATATAGCAAATATAAAAATCGTATTTGTATGTTATAGCTATAGTTTGCATAATTGTGCTCCATAGCAAATTTTATGTTTGCTATGGAGCTTTTGATTTGTATAATTTGCTACAAACATCCAATTTTATACAAATTGTTCAGTTTTGTATAAATTCATTTATACATTGTAATTTGTATAATTATAAGTGAATAGGACGAAAAATATATGTATTTGTATTTGTATATATATTTTTCTCTCGCTTTATACAAACACAAACGCATTTTATACCGAAATATATAAAATGGCTAATTGTATACCGAAAATGGCAAATTGTATGCGAATTACAATTAAAATAAACTATGGCTATAGCATTTAATTTGAATTAATAGTTTGCTATTTCATATAATTTTTTCCAATTATTAATTAGTGAGACAATATGTAATTATTTCAGAAAATTAATAAATATGGTAGGAATATTTATGTAATTTGGTAATTTTTCCTAAAATTTAGCTACCGTTTCAAATGTAACTAAAATAACTTTAATGTGAATATAAAATTAAAATATGTTTACCTCTATGCGGAATAACTTTATTGTTTGGTGTCGATATCAAAACTTTAACATGTAAACAATTAGCGACTTTGAGAAAACGTTAAAAGTTTGAATTTTTATCATTTTAAGTTCAATGAACAATTCATGAATTTCAAACTTTCACCATCTACGAGTGAAAATTTGCCAAGAGTTTCACGCTCTACGAACAATTCATGGGTTCAAATTGATAAATGTTCTTGGCATTTTTCCGTGTTATAGTATTTCTTTTGCTAAAATTTTGTTTTCACATTGAAAGTAGCTAAATGTTGAATATTATAGGGTTGAAACGCCGTTAAAACTTAACTTGCGATCCAAAAAATGGCTATTTGTCAACTTCTTCCCCATTTGGGCTGATTTGGGCCTTTCTATGAGGCCCAAATAAAATGCCCAAATTGTTAATTGCCTATCAATTCCTGACGAACACGACGCAGTTCCCCTCTTGTAAAATCTGTGCAAACCCTAATTATCGTGTGAGATTGAGATTGAAAATGGTGTGCATACGAAAGGCGACGATAGATGATTTGCTTGCTATGCAAGCTTGCAATTTGTTATGCCTTCCTGAGAATTACCAGATGAAGTACTACTTTTACCACATACTTTCGTGGCCTCAGCTTCTGTACGTTGCTGAAGATTACAATGGTAAGATTGTGGGATATGTGTTAGCTAAAATGGAGGAGGAAACCACTGAGTGCCATGGACACATCACTTCCCTTGCCGTAGTCAGGACTCACCGGAAACTTGGTTTGGCTACTAAACTCATGACCGCTGCTCAGAATGCTATGGAACAGGTATGTATTATTTTTTTTAAAAATTGATGAAGTGCTTTAGCTCTGGATATTTCGTTTCCTAAAAGAAATATTGTTTCAACAAGTGATTAAATCTGGAAATTAGATTCATTTGCTGGAAGAATGATAAGTTGATTTGATTCTGGAAATTAGATTGGTAGGAGAGCGTTTTGATAAGTAATTTAGTTTTGGAGATTAGACAGTCCTGTAAAAATGGATATATGTGCCAGTTGTTAACTTGTTAGTCAGAATTGGCTGATTATATTCGATGGTGAATGAAATTTTAGGTGACAAGTGAAATGTCTGGACTTTTTTATTGTTTCGGTGTCTGGGTTGCGCACCATCAGTGGCATGGTTTGAGTTGTAGATATTCCAACTCATTGCCTTATGTGCTGTTCAAACTCTGGATCGGAATAATAATTTTCAGCTCAAGCATGGACTTGACTAGTTTACTCTAAAGAGTTTGGCTTGAATAGAAATTATGATGAGAAAATTTCATCTAGGCAGAAGAGCAAAATTTCCTTGAAAGGATGATTCTGGATCACGAATGGATGCAAGTGAAAGAAGTACTCAAAATAACTACCCCGGAACATCTGTAGTTGTGTATCAATCAAGCCTGACAATTTTCTCATTGGCATGGCAACTAATCCTGGTGTGGTTCTAGATAGATGTCACCAACCTCAGTATGAAAGCTAATGAAACTAGAGAGTTGAAAAAGATTGTAAAGCATATATATATACATAATTTATACAAGGACTTAAAAAACCAATATATGAAACCACAGGGAATACCTTCTATTCGGCTTTACTCTACTATGCCTTGAGCAGGAATCCTCTTCTTTTAATGCTAAACACCCGAACTGTTTCCACTATCGTCATCGACCTTTCTCTTTTTTGATTTGATACCAGAACTCACGTTGTCCCACAACAATTATCAACTTCTCGTTACTCATGCTAGCCTTAACAACTTGCTTTGTCTACGAGCGGGTCCTTTGAGTGCTTTTCTGTTGGGGATGTTTAGCAGGAGAAACAGGGTCTCAAAATCCTCGTCATCATCAGCTATCTTCTCACATTGATTAGGTGAAGACATTTTTGCACATACTTGTTGAAAGACAAACTAAAAATAAAGACAAAACGGTGCAAAATAACTGAAAACAAGTGTTCCAAAATCAAAACCAACATTATACCCAAACAAAATCAGATACTTTAATTTAGCAAGGAATATAGAAGAATCTAAAAATCAAAAGGTAACCAAAGTAGTATACCAAAATGAAAATAGCACAAGTCTCAAAACATAATCGCCAATGTAACACTGATAGAAAGAAACGAGAAGCTTACTTTGAATGAAAAATGGGAGCACTAAAACCAAACAATAACAGAGGAAGAAACTGGAGGAGAGTGTTGAGAATGAGAGAGAAGAAGCAATCGTTATAATAGAACCCTGTTAACGGGTGAGACAAAAATTTCAATTTATCTAGTGAATTAATCGAGGTAGTTGGCCCCGACACCACGGTTATAAAACTAAAAGTATAAACTTTGTGCAAATATACTGTTTTTTAGAATTAAATTGTGAAGATTCTATGATGAAGCATATAACCTTAGCTGTTGAGCGGAGAGCTCCCTCTTCTGAGGGAAACAAAAAGCTGAGGGAGATTGAGAGACCAAAGGGATAGTGGAAGAGAGATAAGTAATACATGTAGCTCAAGGAAATGATTGGGCAGTTGCGCCAATCATCATGATAGCGTGTGAGATTGGATAAGAAAACCAAAAGTAAGCGAACTTGTTCTGCTTATCTAATATTCAAACCGTAATTGAGGTCAAGCTTTTCTCATTACTGTACAGACTTTGGTTGGTCAATATTTGAGCCCCATGCATTTACCCCAACCTCGGATAATGAGGATTGTGATGTGGTGAAACAAGGGTTTCAGTGCATACTTTTCACTGGTTTGAGATTATTAGTCTTGATAATTACAATCACAAATTATGAATTAGGTCATTCGTCTTGAAGTTTGGTGTATCACTTACTTTTTTATGCCAGTAGATTAAAAAAATATGTCCTATGATCTTTGATAATTGTAGACTAATAATAACACATTGGAGGTGAGAAGCCCGTACGAATGCGAAAGTTTCAATTTAGTATAATATGTTAAAGGAAGAACATAGTAACGAGGCACATTCACTGAAAATTTGTGGATTATTCAAATAAATTTGTGTTCCCTTCATATTGAGTCATTGAGCTTTTAGGTGTTTAATGCTGGATCTGTACCAGCAGTGGGAACAGTAGTTCTATAAAATCAATATTTTGGATCCCTCAATTTACCGTAGAATTTTTGAAAATGGAGTAGTGGAAGGTCATGCTTTGGTTTACCACTAATGTAGATCTTTTGGGAAGCACAAGGTTCCGGTAGTATGTGACTATAGTATTAACCTAATTAGGTACATATTACTGGATTTTTGACAGTGAGTTACGGTTATTGGCTATGTATTAACCTAATTAGATGCTTGGACTCTCCAAAAATGTTGTCGCACCCATGTCAGTTATTTTTGGAGAGTATCCTACACGCACGTGTCAATATTTTTGATGAGTTTTTGGAACTTTTACTCTGCTCCTATGTTCATTCTGTCACTGTTATTCCTTGTTGATTTAATAATGTGCTTAAAGTTATAACAAAACTGTATAATCTTATTTAGCATGCATATTGTTTGCCCTGACGCAATAATGTTCCTCAATTGGAATGATTCTAACAATAAGATCCAATTTTTGCTTTTGGTAAAAGGTGTTTGGAGCAGAGTATGTGTCTCTGCATGTTAGGAAGAGCAACAGGGCTGCATTTAAGCTGTATACAGAGACATTAGGATATAAGATTCATGATATGGAAGCCAAGTACTATGCAGATGGAGAAGATGCTTATGATATGAGGAAGGAATTGAAGGGCAAGAAGCACCACCAGCATCATCATCACCACCACCACCACGGTGGTGGGTGTTGCTCTGGTGAGGTAAAGGTAGGACCAAAGGAAGGAGCAGCAGAAACAAAAGCAGCATAATTATGGACCTAAAGTTTGGGACTTAGAAATTTCCCCGAGTCAATTTGCGCACAAGAAATATATGTTACTAATGTATGTTTTTTACGTGAAACAACTACACCTTGTAAGGTTGGAACATTGCTCAATGCCTTTGGTTTTCCTGATATTGTATTCACCTTTCATATCTATTTGGAAACTATTGAAATATGAATTTACAAAAGTTATCCATCTTGATTAAATACGTTGCAACAATTTAACCTTATTGTATTTATCTTAAATAAGCTTCATAGTTATTGTTACTAGATCATATAATAACTTATTTGTTGCATTCCTGTATTATTATTCAGTGTGTTTCCATGCACTATGGAAGCTTCTTTCAAAGTAGGCATTTCATCTAATTATGGAATTTCTGAAAGTCCATTCTATGCCAAGGAATATTAAACTAACCATTTTTTCTATGATGTTGAAAAGACACTTTAATTCAATGTAGGTTAGAAGTTGTTCTGGAGAATCTGATTTTGGGAATGAATTAAAGTACCTTTTATTTAACTAGTCTCATAAAGACTTCTCTTGATTGGGGAATATCACCTGTCAAGGATCTCTTTCTTCATTTGATGGTCTCACTGCTTCCTATTGCTACTTCTATTTTTTGTGGTATGATTTACGAGTCGAGTAGACAGTTCTTATGGAGCGCAGGCCTCTCAAAAGGTAATAGAGGCGTGCAAAGGTTTCTTCTTTCAAAATCAAAATTGGAAATGAATTTTGACTTCTGATGATCATGTACTCTAGATTTTATTGATCATGTACGTTGATTTGGGCAAGACCACAAATCATATAAAATTGCTTCATTTTTGTTTAAATCATCAAAATTCTATGATTAACAAAATCAAATAATTGACTATACTTTTCGAAACCAATAGTTTTAGTACACGTCTATCGTTTGTCAAAATCAGGGTACGATCAATGCTATTTACTTTATGGTATCCTTTTTGCCAGCAAATTTGACTAAGGTGATAGCGAATATTTATTTCAAGTTGTCACTACTCTCATTTGTTGGGATAATCAATAATTGAAAAAAGCCAAAATCCCCCAAAATTTTACTTTTTACATCTGAAATGACAACAAAATATAAGAGGTTGTTTGCCTCTTTTTCCCTCCGTCTCATATTAGTTGATCATTTTATTAAAAATAGTTATTTCATATTAATTGTCCATCTGATTAAATCAAGAAAACATTACTTTAATTTTTTCTATATTATTGCTATTAGTTCTTTTTAAAAGTGTTCACATTTGTTTGTAAAATTTCTAACAAGTTTTTTAAGAGATAAATTAGTAAAATTATCTTTTTATTTATGATTTCTTAAGCACCGTACAAAATAAAAAGTGATCAACTAATATGAAACGGAGGGAATATTATTTTGTTTGAATGTTCTTTTACTTTTGATTATTCCAACAAAATTCATATTCCAATATTCAATCTTGATCCTTAGCTTAAAATAAGTTGTTCCTCTTCTTGCAATAATACCTTATTAGGCCCCTAAAAGTCATCATCTTCTTCTTCTTTTTTCCTATTACTTTCTCACGTTTCATTTTTAGGAAAGGGTATTTCTTGTATTACAAAAAATATATTAGGCAGAAAATGGCAAAAGTCTTCGTCATAAAAGTATTTATAAGTTAAAAATAATAAGTATTGATCATCTGATAAATCATCTCTAGTAAGAAAAAAACGAAAGACTCAAGCCCAAGAGCACTTTATTTTTGTTCAATTATTAATCAAACAGGACAAATAAAATAAAACAAGCTCTACCATGACTTGCTGTCTAACAGAAGCCAAGTTTGTCAAGTCTATTATTGAATGTAGGCATTGTCTATCTTATCTCCTTTCTAATAATGATAAAAAAATGTCTTTTTAAAAAATACAATATTGAGTAATTCTAATTGTGAAGTCTTTCTATTTGAATTAATAACTACTCTACTAATTAAAGAAGGAGCTAAAAAATGTAGGTACAAGAAAAATAGTTCCACTTTTTCTCCTCTTTTTTTTTCTTCTTATAATCCGAATAAGCTACAAATATAAAAGAAGGGAATTAACAAAAGAAATAAAATAAAAGAAAGATGATCATCTTTATGAAGAAATTTCTCTAGTTTAATTTTCTCCCTCTTTCTTTTGTCAAATCACATTTTTTTTTCTTTTCCCAACTTGTCAAGCACCAAGAAAACCATTTCCTTTATAATTAAGCTACAAATATCTAATACTCTCACCAATTCAATTTGTTCATCTGATTTTGAATCGATACGAAGTTTAAGAAAGTAAATAAGATTTTTGAATTTTATGGTCTTAAATTAAAGATATGTGAAATGTATCAAATGTCTTTAATCTTATGATTTTAGACATGCAACGTGGAAAGTTATGCCAAAAAATGAAAGAGCCGGGCTTTTCTAAAACTAAACTACAAAAAATAAGATAAACAAATTAAAACGAAGTAAATAATAACTTATTCTTGAAATAGTTAAACTGTTATTTTGTGACAAATGTATAACTTGGAATTTTATGAGAGAGTGTGTTAAATTACTTTTTGTTTTTCTCTTTTCACATGAGACATGAGGTGAATCAAGAATCATGCACGAAACGGAAAAATAACGATAACAAAAAAGCAAAATAAACAATATAAACACGGCATAGATATTGTGAGATGTGATGAAAACGTTTAGTCCCTACTCCCTACCAATAAAAGTAGTGAACTTATCTATTTAAAGCACAAAAAAAAAAAAAAAAAGGAGCTATTGTATATAACAATATCGATGTGAAAATAATAAGGAAAAAGCTAGCATGGTGAGTCACGAAACACTACAACGTAACCAACTTTTTGGCTAACAAAATAAAGGTAATTTGTCTTCTTTAGCCATTACACGTATAGTTAGAAATTCGGGCATGGTTTAATCGAATTCAGTAAATTTTATTCATATAATGTGTTTGTATTAGATTTTTTTATTAAATATGTAGAAATATTAAATGTAGAATTCAATTATTAATACTTAAAAGGATCGTTTTAGAATTTAAAATTTTGATTTTGCCTTTGCTAATGTATCTTGAGGATTTGTTATCATTGTTTATCTGACTGTACTTCTGATAAATGGATACCACAATTCTTCATGTCTTTTACTTTCATATGAATTGATGTACATTTATATGTATGGATTATCTCAATTTTTTCAAGTTGTTGTTGAGTTTCTGTAATTATTGATTCGATTAATCTAAATTTATATCAAATAAACACATTAAAAAGGTAAGTACTCTTTATCAAGAAATTCTTCAAGCACAAACAAAAGACTCTCAACCACTACATCACATTTATTAGTTAGTTGACAAAATTAATAATTTACGTCAAATTCAAAAGTATTTTCGATGCTTCTATGTCTCACGTGCCCATGTCTTGAAATCTGGTAGACTGCTGACGTGTAATACCCAGAAAAACAGTTGTTCTGTTTTGATTAATGCAATTTCTATTTTAGTCCCACATAAAATTATACCCCTATTTTTTAAAATTAACGAATCTTTTCTTCTTCTTCTTTTTTCCAATAGCAAATAAAAAAATAATACCACTAGTGTATATTAGTATCTAAGTTTGGTGCGCAATAACTATTCTACCCTCTTTTTTCACATGCCAAATTTATTTCCAAATAATATACAAACATTATCAACTATAGTATTTTACTTTAAATAGCATCATTGATTAACAAAAAATGAAACTTTTATTAAAATATGCAATTAGAACAATCGAAAGTGATTTTCCGTAGATTATATATCATACCCTGCATGGTTCCACCAACCAAGTAAAAGATAAAAAATGAAAACAAATTAGTTCAAACTTTACATGATTACCTAAAGAATGAAATGTAATTTAATTAAATAACATTAGGTTTACCTAACTAAGATGTTGACAATAAACTAGTGGTGGGACAGTACAATATCCCAAAGTATATCAATTCAATTATTATATAAATACAAAAGGACAGGACCATAAAGACACCCACCTCATTGTGGCCTCTTCTTGTTGGGGAAATCTGAGTGGGTCACTCCAACTTGAAAGTTATTTCACAGTTGAACCTTTTGGTCCTTGCAATAAATTGATGATCTAACATATGATTATGTTTGAAAAAATAATAATCTTATATACATATACATTCTACTAGAATGGAATTGCTCAGACAGTAAGCAAAAGATGGTGCTACCGTGCGAATCGAGAAGGTACAGATCTAGGAGTTGGCACAATAACATCACGATCTGTCTTGATTAAATTGAGTCGATCTTGAATAGTCTTGTCAAAAAGTCTGTTATCTGGATTCTCAGCATAACAAACGTAGTAACTACTCACACAAGCATGTGGCAAAGCCATCGCAATCCTCGTCTGCAATCCAACAAAAAATACACTACTTTTAGAGGATCTGAAACCTATTAGTACCTTTTAAAAGAGTCCAAGAATGAATAGTGAAGTAGAAAAGACTAACCAGAAGGTAACCAACGTAGGCAGATAAAAGGGACAATGTGGCTGTGAAATTGGGATAAACAGTGAAAGTCCAAGCACCAATCACAATAACACAGATAGAACCGCTACAAACTCCAGTCAAGAAGCAAATGGCACTTGTCATGTCTGAATCTACAATTGTCTCCATTTCTCTTTTTTGAAATAGCTCCCAAGTGTCTTGTGATGCCTTCACAAAGCTCTTACCATACGTAGCAATCTAACAAAATAATGAGTAGTCAATATTCATCGCGCAGCTACGTATACAAGTGAATTATTGTGTGATGAGGCCATCTTGATGAAATTCCGAATAAGCGCGAGTTATATTTTATATATATAAGAAGTCGTCAACTGAATATGGTTGAAAAATTAGCGAAAGTTGTGTAAAATTAGTATATATTTGTCGAAATAATTGAGAACGCATAAGAAGGAATATTGACATCTCATCATCTCACACAGCACTAAAGGGAAGGGAGAATTATGACTACTAACTCAATATATTAAAAATAACATTTAATAAATTGGAAACGCCTGTAATATGCTATAAATTGAAAATGACTAATACGCTATAGTATGAAAGACTTTTTAAAATATAGATGTGGATAATGTTTTTATTTTAGGAAAATTAATTCATAAGATAACAGTCAACGAATGTTAATCAGACACTATCTTTTAGAAATCCCCAGCGCATCCTAATTAAAAAGTCCATTTCAATTTTTGGATACATCACATTGTAACATACTTTACACTTAACCAAGTCCTGATACGCAAAATAAAATTTAAATTTAAAGTTAAACAAGAGAAGTTCAATAATACAAATAACAACAATTTCTATCACAAGTTATTCAATTATATTTATCATTACATTTTTTTAATTAAAATTGAAAAGAAATGAAGTAGAAAACTTGAAGAGTTATGAGTGAGAGTGAAAGTTATGGAAGATCATGATTCAAATTTCAGTTGGGATCAACAAAATGTCAAGTAGTTTCTTCATGTCTTTTGGTGGACAAAGTAATATGATATTCAACTATTCATTATTAATGGAACCTAATAAAATAATCAAGATACGCACAAGCAGGTCCAGACAACATCAAGAATGTTTGAAGTACCTGAACATATGCCCAGCCATTGCCACGCTTGAAGATAGAATCCATGATTTTCAATCCACAATGAGCACAACAAAACATGAACTCATCTTCACCTTCAAGCAAATTCAACGCACGAGCCACAACCCTCAGAACTTCAATTGTAGGAACAAACAAAGAACCCAGACAAGCACTTCCAAGATTCACAGACAATGCCCTCTGGAAACAAAACTGTGTACTAGATTGCATTCCTCTAAGATAATACAGCCCAATCACTCTGCTAACCGTCAAATTCACCACATTCCTCATCACCTCAGTAACCCAAGCCATACTCAAAACCAACCCGATGATAACCAACGGTGGGAAATAGAAATTTATAGCCCCAATCACAGCCAAAATCCACATTGACATCCATAAGAATCCAGCAGCTAATGTTAGATAAGTTGGACGATTCAAATCGCCAAATTTAGGTACAGGTTCAAGTGATTTGATTAAAATCTTTGTACAGAACTTAATTCTAGGTGTCACCCAACAAGAATACAATCCATTTCCAATTGCAAACATGATTAACACAACTCCAACACCATCAGTTGATGGTCTTTGGAAGCAAATTAATAGGATTCCAGCTGATAATGTGAAGATAAAAGAACCCCAAAGTACGAAATGAACCATGAATGTTGGCCACATTCTCATTGCTTTTTGCCATGTAAATGCAAGTGTTATGCTAAGTAAAGAAGCTGCTTCTACTTGTGGTAGAAAAAACTTTAATAGCCTCTTTTCTTTTCTTTGTGCTTCCCCTGCTTCTAGTAGACCTTGTATCCCTTTGAATACAAGAAAACAGACTAGCCCAATTGCACCAATCATGTGTACAAGGAACAGAAAAAGTGAAAACTTGTTTGTGTAGGATCTTGAATTCAGTGTTATTACTGAAGGCTGCAGGTAAAAAAAAGGAAAAACCAAGAAGAAATATTTTCAGATTTTACTCAAATATTGGGAAAACTGAATCTTGAAAACACATCAAAATGAAAAAGAATTTTAGCTTTATTTGATACTCCACGATCAGTGGCTCCACGAAGAGGCAACATATACTGTATTTATATGTTAAAAAATAATTTTAATCACGTATAAATGTTGTAATATTTGAACCCCTTCGCCTTGCTAGCTCAGCCCCTGTCCATGATGGAAGTTATATTTCGAAAAATAAAAATGAATTATTTTCTAAGAAATAGTTTTGCTGTTTGATTGGAAAGTTGAAAATAGTTGACATAAAAATATTTTTTGCCCAAAAATGAAGTAAGTTGTATTTTTCTACTTCTGTGGAAAATTAAAGGCATATTCTTTTAATAATTAAACCTCAAAAATGACTAATTATTTTTCATTTTTAGAAAAATATTTACCATGATACCAAACACGCCCTCTATGTTAAAGCTTCAGAGACAGAGACATACTTGAGGGGTAACAGCAGGGGTGGAGCGAGTCTGAGAAGGAGCCGGAGAAGGTTGGTGCTGAGACGGAGCCGGCTCCGGCACCGGAGAATGGCGGTGCTGAGACGGCGCCGTCACCGGAGCCGGAGCCGGAGGATGGCGGTGGTGAAAAGGATTCGGAAAAGAACGGTGCTGACGATGATGAGCAGGTGCCGGAGCGTTATAAGGAGAAGGAGAAGCAACTCTAGTTCCGGCATTCATCACAAGCCTCAAAGGATTAGTAGCACTCAATCTTTGCATTCTCGACATGTGAAAATTCTCACCGCCTGTTTCTGCCGGCGGCGGCGGAGGCTGACCTTGAAATCCCCTTTGTTGACTATCCATTTCCCCTTTCTCCACATCTCTCTCCTCTTCATCTCGTATCTTCGTCTCCTTTTCTCCATTTTCCTCGTCAACTACCTAACAATAGACAGAGAAATTTAAAAACTCAATTTCACTTTTAAATCACCAAAAAATTGAAATGAAATGAAATACTGGAGCTGTATGTGCTTACAGGTTCTACTGCACCCATGAACGACGGTTAGAGTGCGGCGGCGCGTGGATTGAAAGTAGATGTTTATTCCTAGAGGAAACGTTAGATTTTGTTGGTATGTGAAATTGTGGTGGTGACTGATGCTATTGGTGGGCGCATCATAATATTGCTTGTGGAACACCAATTTGGTAAAAAAACATTTCCAAACGTGCATCGTACGGCGCGTGTTTACACGATCAATGGCTGCGGCTGTTTCTCGCACGTGTTTAATTTTAGTTGAAAATATTCTGCACCAGTTTCGTGTTTTAAAGAGCTGCTATTGGGTGTGCGGGAAAACAGAGCCGGTTATTTTAAATATTTTTATAATGTTTAGATAAAATAAAATAATTAATTTCTAAATTTTTACTTGTGACTTTTGAATAGTAAAATATAAGGTCACATGGGGAACAAGAAAGGAAGTAAAGACCAAGTTGAAGGATGCTAAAGTGGCACAAAAATATCCGATTCATTTTTAGACTGAAAGCTAATATACTTTTATTATTTTACTGTATATAACTTTTTAGAGGAATTTTATATTAGTGTGCATGATGTAAATAAAGTTATTTTAAATTTTAATGCAAATGAAAAGTTCTTTTTGGTGGAGTGCCAAAATATTATTAAAAAATCTATACTATATTAAAAGTTTGATAATAATATTAACAAATCTCTTTGGATCCTATATAAACACAAGATATTTCTTTTATTATTATTATTTTAATGAGCCATTTGACGGTACAGAGAAGAATTACTATGAAACAACTATTCCCCCCTTTCCATTGAAGTAGGAAGTGTCATGTGAGGTTGGTAATATCTCCTTGAACAGATAAATTTTTCAGGTTTCAGCAATTGAAACTCGATTTTGATTCGTTACCTAATTCATTGATTAAAGTAAAAAAAAAAAAATGTAATGAAACTACCAGAGACAACTTTATGCATAAATATACTATAAATAATATTATAAGATTTGTAAGAGAAAAATACTAATTAAGCCCTTCATGGATATGACTCATGAGGCTTGTCTTTAGATAAATAATAAATAATATGACCGTTGAGAGATTAAAAGACAGAGAATCAGGTTGAGAAACCTGAAATAAACTGACTGTGTCCCAATTTTATTTAGTAGCCAAAACAGAGAAGCAAATAATGGTAATTGGTAGGTGGAAGGAAATTTAATATATATATATATATAAGTTTATTCATGCAACTGACAGGAAAGGACTTATATATTTATTGAACATTACAACATAAAAAAGAATACATTTAAAAGTATGTTCCAAACTGAAAACAAAATATCTCACCAGAAATCTAACAGGCTGGCATGTTCCAAACTGTGAATACTAGTTTTAAATATATTTTGCTAATCAAATAATGGAAAAGAAAATATCTTTTTTTTTTCTTTTGACCCTATCGAAAATAATATTTGATATTGCAGTAGTAAGCTCAGAGATATATGGACCACTGATCAATTTTTTCTTTTCTGACTGTCCTCAGTTCCATATGAAGCTTGTTTCTTAAACAAGGTACATGCTAATCGAAGAAAATAAAACCCAACAATGAAACTAGATCGATCCATTTAAACAATAATAATAAGAGACTCAAAACTTGGTCTTAAATAGTGAAAAAGGAAGAGCTTAGCAAACAAACTGGCATAAAAAATTTTGTTTATACAATTGATTCCAAAGGCACTACTTCTTTGCAGCGCCACTGGAGGATTCAGGCTTTTTACTGGAGTACTCAGGCTTTTTAAGTATACATAATTGACCACCATCCTTAGTAGCAAAAGTGGCTGCTTTTGTTTCGTTGCACTGATTAATAAACTTTGTCAATTCCTGGCCACACAAAAGAACAATGCAGGATAATGAGACAAGACAAAAGGGATTACACCTAGAGTTTGACATACATTATTTTCATATTCGACATGGCCAAAAATACCGAAGAAGCAACAAAATAACTTATCACACCTTGCATACTAATATATGTGACGTCTGTAGGTGTATCGAGTTTTTAATTTTTTACTTGTATGTCATATTAGTTAGTAAAGGAAGAAACTATTCAAGAAGAAAAGGACTAATAAGAGTTGAGGAGGAAACACATCACATGATTGTTCAAGGAAATATGTTCACGAGAATATTAACTTAAAAGAAATGTTATATAAAATAATGATACTTGTGGAATCATGTAAAACACTTTGGGACATCCCAAAATGGAAAGCTTATCATATAAATTGGAATAGAGAGAGTAGGCTAGTACTAAAACTAAAAATGACCAGTGAACCCGGAACTCTGAACACCTTATATCCTTTATGAGGTCAATTAGTCAGACATGCTAAAAGGATGGTGCAATAGATAATCTGACAAAACAGGCTGCTTCTGTGTGGCAATAATAGATAGTGATGCCACAAATCACATTGACACAAACTTAATCATTTGCTAAGTTAAAACAATTGGAATGTGAAGGCAGTCAATCAAGTTTATTACTTTTCTACCATTGGAAACACAGAATCAGCTTGTCATTTGCAGGATACGACTAAATATATTATCATTTAAACCTGTTTATTAGTCAAGCAAATGTTTTGACTGAATTTTACAGTTGAAACTACAGCTACTTGACCAGAGATCAAGCTAATGCAATCAGTAGTTTTAGGAAATTAATAAGGTCAAAGGCTTTAACCTGTGCAAGATATCTAAACAAAACATGACTGGATATACCCAACAAGTCAGAAGGGAAAGCAAAGATAAAACCGAAATGAACTACAGATTGTGCTGCATTCCATTCTGGTGCTTTCTCCGCTCCAGTCAGTCCTTCTGTCCTAAATATATCAAATCAGCATAAATATCCTCCTGATAACCCTAAACTTCGCTGCCTGTGGCATCTATATATAAGTACTCAAAGGTTGTACAACATAAAACGACTCAACAACCAAAGTTGAGCAGAATTAATTTGTTTTGTAAATCTCTCAAAACTAAAGATTAACTTTGATCAGTCTAGTGTCTTCAGCTCTTTGAAGAAGAACATGAACCCAGATGTGTTATCCTACTATAGCACCCTAATCTTATAGAACACCCTCCTCAAACACTTCTTTTATTGTGTTTATCCAGGTCTCATGTTTCATCTAGGAATACCGAATCAAGATCCCAGATTAAATGGACTGTGAAACTAAAGAAAGCCCTTTCCAGCAAACTAAGGGTTCTAACTATTTTCGTTCCATAAACCTTCCTCTTTTGAAAAGCATTAAATGTAGAAGTATCATATTACACTTCCAAATCCAAATCATACATATTCATGATATTTGGCACAGCGATAAAACTTCAACCACAGCTCTTCCACAATTTTTTTTCACACTTATCTGAACTTAGTTAAAGCAAAAAGAAAAGTAAGGGCATCTACTACTAACCATAATACAAACAAAATAATCAAGTTTCAAGAACAATAATTGATTGACCTAAAATGAAGAAATAAGGCATATAACTCCACAAGACTAACAAAATCAAACCTCAGAAGAAAATAACAATAATGTCATCACTAACCTCATTCTCTCATAGTGATTTAACTTTATCAATTGAAGTTCTAATGTCATCACTAACCTCAATTCTCCGACAGAGTGATTTAACTTAATCAATTAAAGATCCCAACTTTGTACCTTACCCGCCCCCTCAACCCCCTAAGGACCCCTTTCTCAATTCTCTTTCTCCATTATTTATGAAGTTTGAGGTGTTAACTTTCATATATTAAAATTTACCACCAAGAATTTGCAAAATCATCTAAACCCAATTACATAGGTACAAAAGCTCAAAACAATGCTGCCACATAACAGATATTCAATATGATAGGGGGGAAGGAAGCACATCAAACACCCATAAACTCAAAATACCAAAAATTATAAACCTAGAAATCACAAAACATAATTAAAAAACACTCACCCGATCGACGTCCATCTGCTTTGTGTTCTTCGACGGTTTCACAGCTCTCTTCCCTGTAAATGAAATTAGTTGTTACTCCCCATAGACGCTGTAACACAAACGATGAAATTACGAACAAAGAAATACATATACCTTTGCGAATTTGAGGAGCTTTTCCATGTCGACTCGGTACTGATTTCTTCTTCTGTTGGCCTTTGAAAAGATTTGCCTTTTGTGTCATCTTTCAACCCCTTTCTATTTTGCTTTCAATGGATTCTAGGGTTTTTGTTGGATGGCTAGGGTTTATATTTACCCAATTTGGTGTATTGCGGTTCGGAATGAAGACATAGACAGACCCGGCTCGGCTCCTTCTATCTAAACTACGGAGAATTTCGCTACAAAAAAAGGTTAAAATGGTCTACTCGTTTAAAACAAGCCCATGTTTTTGTAACGGCGGAGTAAATTATATTTAGAGATAAATGTAAAAAACACATTTAAATTATTTTATTTTTTTAATTTCATATCTAAACTATTGAGAGTGTGAGTTTCATACCTAAAATATCACTTTTTAGTTTGAGAAACACACCTCTCTCTTTTATACCACTCTCATCATGGTGTGCGTAATACACTCTCTCTTTTATTTTAAAAAATTATCACATAAACCTTGACAAAAATTAAATAAATTATTAGTATTAATTAAAATTAAAAATAAAAAAAATATTATCCAAAAAAATAATATTTCTTTTATAAAATAAAATGTAAAATATTTCTCTTACCCCACTCAATCACTTCCTCTCACCGCACCCCCCCGCACCCAACCCCCAACCCCTGGCCATTTTGTTTTGTTCAAATTTCTTTTATAAAAGTATTTAATTTTTTTTACTTCATCTCCCCCCCCCCCATCCCTCAAATACTAATTTAGATATTATTTTATTTTAAAAAAAAAAAATTCTACCCACCCCACTTCACCCTCCGCTTCCAATTTTTTTTCTCATTTGTGTTAGATATATACATATCGAAAATATTTAATTTTTTTATTTATTTATGTTATATTCGGTACACTAGTAGAATTTTTTTTCTTCTAAAAATACATGTACGTACATATCTAACACAAAATTAGAAAAATGTAAAAAAAATAAAAATTAGGAGTGGAGGGTTAAATAGGATGGGGTAAAAATTTTGTTTTTTAAAAAATAAAATAATATCACTTTATTTTATTTTTTGGGGGGGCGGGGGAGGGGGGAGGCTGAAGTATAAATATTTTTAAAATATTTTATTAATGAAATTTTTCTTAAAAAGGATGGGGGATTGTCGGGGGGTGGGAGTACGTGGAGGAGATGGTGGAATGGGGTAAGAAAAATAATTTAAATTTTATTTTTTTTTAAAAATAGTTTTTTATGGATAGTAAAACTTTAATTTTTAATTAATATTAATAGTTTATTATTTAATTTTTATCAAGGTGGAATATTTTATCCATGTGGAATGTAATGTGTCAAGATTTTTTCAAATATAAAAGAGAGAGTGCATTACACAAACCACTGATGTGTGTTTCTCAAACTAAAAAGTGATAGTTTAGGTATGAAACTCACACTCTCAACAATTTAGGTATGAAACTAAAAAAAAAAGGATAGTTTAGGTGTGTTTTTGACACTTATATCTTATATTTATCGAAAATTTTCATTTAGATAATTGAAGTTATGAAACTATAACATGTTTCAGTTAAATGTTTAAATTTTGTGGAAAAGATATGTGTGTTGCTGTAATTAATCGTGTATCTTAATTTTAAGTTAATTTGTTTTAATAGTATTGACTTGAGACTTCACATTGCAAGTCATTTATTTTTTAGTTAGACTTGATAGATTATTTTTTTGTTAAATAATTTAATAATTTATGGCATTTGATTTATAGTATTAATTTTTTTTTGTCGAAACATGTATTTCATGATGTTCATAGAAATCTTGTACTTTTCATTTTAATGATTAATTCAATTGAAATATACTAATTTAAAAAATATAAATCACTTATTTTTTCATAATATTAGTTAAGAACATATCTTTATTAATTAATATATTTTCAAAAGACAATATATATCTTAAATATTTAATTTAATACCATTTATAAAGTTTCTTATTTATCTAAAACAATTGTGCATTCAAACACTACATGTGTAATTACACAGTGATAAACGATCAGTGAAATTTCTAAGTTGTGTAATTACTAAGCTGATAATTACTATCCTAGGTAGCTTTCCAAACAGGCCTTTTAGAATATCATCATTATAAAACAGAGACTAAATAAACATATTAATTGGTTTTAAAATAAAGAAATTTTATGAAGTTCCTCGTTTTCTCTCTTTCAATCATCAAACAATCACAACATTTTCTCCTCTTCAACATTACTATTTTGTGCTTCAATAATCACTTTGAACTTCATTTCTCTTTCTTTTATCTCTTTTTTCTCAAGCTCCAGTCTTGTTTCCCCACTTTCATGAAGTGTTCCATGTTTTCTTAGCTCTTCTTCCAAGTCTAGAACATTAACAATTGAAAATGAAACAGACTTCTCAAAACTCTACTATCTATGAAGCTTCTAACAACTATGATGGAAGTCGGGACAAGGCCCACGACATCCTAGTACGTCTGAAAGTAAATATGGAACCCTCCGAAGTAAGGAGACTCACCAAAGCAACTCTGAAACTGCAAGTGGTATCAACGAAGCGCCTGTTGATGACCCTAGTTATATGTATATTCATCATGAAAGATGCAGGTCAAATGTCGTCAGTACATGAAATGTACGAGCATGCAAGGGGAACTCTAAAGCACAGACATAAGCTTGAACTGATAAAAAGGAAGAACATACTCACCTTATCTCAACTCAACTTAATTCAACTCAACTCAAGGATACTCAAATATGTACAAACTCAGAAATACTCAACTCGGTTCAATATAAAAGCAACAGTAAAGATGCATTTTAAAGAAAGCTTTTAAAACAATAGATAATAACTCAGTGTATTTAAAAACACAATAATAACTCTTTTACTATTATTTGGGAGATTCTCTAACCGACAACCATCACTATGAGCTATGTGATGATACATTGTCTCGCCCATGCTGCCTATACCTTGCCGGAGTATAAGACATCCTCAATTAAGTGGATCCACTAAGCTATGCTTAAAAAGCAATAACGAATCATCTAAAAAGTATGACCCTTTACCCATGTTGGCATACATGGTTTATGAGGACTTTGAGTTGTCTGAACTCGTCCTCATATCGGTGTTCAATACTATTCTCAATAATATAACTCATGCTCATATGTTTAAAAACATTTCCTCATCCTCATACTTTGAAATTATTACTCAAAAGGTTCTCTTAAAAGAAATTATGCTCAAAAACTCCTCATTAACTCATTTGGAAATCAAAGTTTCCTCTCATTTTAAATGTAAAACATTTACTCTTGGGAATACTTCGTTCCCATATATTCATTTTGAAAAAATAAATTCAACTCTCCTCATCCTCATACTCAAGTGCTCAAGTCTTTAAACAATTTTAAAAGCTTACAAAAGACTTCTCAAAAGAACTCACTCGGACCTTACTTTTAACTCTATCTTGAATTTGAAAATGTGAATTCAAGAGTTGTGATTCATGATATATATGATCTCTCAATGATTAATGAAGGTTTAAATAGTTAGGATTAAGAAAAGAATGAAAGCTCAACTCAAAGGAACAAATACAGAACGAGAACGAAGGAGAAAAGTGGCCTGACGCTTCGGGCGCAGGGGTGGCGCGTCGTGCCAGGCCTCCAATTACTGGGGGGCCATTTCTGGCGCACTACTGGCGCCCCAGCCCTTTTCCAGAAAGTTCTGACAATTTTTTCTTCTCGATTTTTTGCCCTAATTCACCTAGAATCGATTGACTTCTCCCAAACTCTCTTAGATTTGTATACCCAACATATGTAAACAAACATCTACTCGAATCTCCTCAAGAACAACCTTCAAACTAAAGACCTTCGCCTCAAGAACTCATAAAAACTCCATTTACAAAGAATGAAGAATGAAACCTCAAGAAATTCATCAAGAACCTCAATACACGGATTTTCATGGACGAAATTAAATCAAGAAACTCATGATTGGCGTGAGGGTGAACAAACCCATCACTATGAAAGCTTACATACCTCGTAAGGATCAAATCCTTGGCAAAATTCCTCAAAGATAGCAAGAATCTTGAACGCTTGAAGCTTTTCTCCCTTTTCTCCTCTTGAACTTTGCCCTAACCTTCCAAACATTTTAGACTTTAGCGTAAGCTGATTTTAATCAGCTTTGACCCCTAATTTGGGTGGAAAAACATGTAGACTAAGTGGGGTAAGGAAAACACCAAAATACCCATCTATAATTTAGATGAATTTCCTTAACTGGACAAGATGAACTCAAACGGGCATATCTCCCTCATCGGAACTCAGAATTTAGCAAACTCGATGGTGTTGGAAAGAGGACTCAAATATCTTTTATTTGATATCTCATGGGCTACCTATTCATCACGTACTGAAAGTTATGGTTGTTTGAAGTTGACCCAAAACTCAAAACTGAAGTCTAACTTGCACAATTCTCAATTTAGCTCTTTCCAATTTAGTTCTTTCTAAAATTAGCTCATTCTAAGACCGAGGTGTTACAGACTCGTCAAACAACCTACAACATGTCCTGTCCATTCGTAGGTCAACCACTAAGACTTGGTATTTTAAAAACTCAAACCCAAGTCTACGACTCTCCTTCTACGGCCCGTAAGACTTCCGACGGCCCGTAGATAGGACTTGTAGATCACCACAGTGCCCAAAAATTGGACTTTCCCTTTTGAACATAGATTTTTAAATTCCGATGTGTTATAGTATTTCATAGATTTTCTAATATCGTTTGAGATTATGTATTTTTTTCTTTATTTAAAACTTAATTAATATGTTTATTTAGTCTTTGTTTTATAATGATGATATTATACTAGTATATCATTTTCTTTACCCCTCCCTAGAGTTCTCACCCCTTTTACTCCCTTGGTGACTCAGACTCACAACATTCGGATTGGAAGTGAGGGGTGCTTATCATCCGAGCAACTCCCTCTCATCACAATACAATAAATTTTGGTGAATAATGACTATGGGCCTTATAAATCTATTATGAAAAGATCATGGATGGTGAAAGGTTTTCTCACGCATGGTCTAAAGAGCTACTCTATGATGTTTCTAGCTTGAATTAGTATCTTAATTATACTTTTTCAAGGATGATAAAATGAATATGATGAACTATTCCGTGGGATTTATAGTTAGTACTGAGAGAATACTGAGATGGAAGCTCTCCCGTTAGTTGAGGTCGGATTTCTAGTAGCAATCTCTCTATCCCATAACTATGTGCCACCATAGGTTTGTCTTATATAGACATTAGCTAGTGGATCCACTTTAGCTTAAGATTATGGTCCTTACCCTGGTCAATATGACACTCTCTTTTCGGTATGGCAGCAATAGACTGAATTTCATATTATAGCTCGCATGGTCTATGTCGGTTAATGGTAAACTTCTCATAACATGAACTAAGTTAATTACTAATATTTTATGAAGCTTCCTTTATGATTTAAATATACATTGACCATGTTCATAATTTAATGAATTTTCTTAAATGATTTTACTATGTTTTAACTTGGTCATGCATTTCATGTTTTCGATTATATCTCAATATGATCACGTCTCATATTTTATTGCATTCCTCTCATACTTAGTACATTCCATGTACTAATGCATACTTTTGCCTACATTGTTTCACTAATGTAGGGCTTCCCGACTTTTCTCCCTTCATTCGGGGCTAGTTGATTGTATTAGAGACTTGAAGACTTGGTGAGTCCTCATACTTTCAGGATGATGTCACTCTTATATGTTTTTCTTTTTTACAGTTTTTAAACTTTGTATGTGATGTATGAGTTACGTCCCAATAACTTCTTTTGATGTAATAAATGACTAGTTAAGACTGTTAGACTTTCATTTTTGCCAAACTCTTTTATGATATAAGATTGTTTTTTTGAAATTTTTATTTCTATTATCTTGTATGATGTATGCTAATTGACTTGTGGAGGGCCTCTCGGGGTCTTATACGCCATGTCACGTCTACGGTGTACTTTGGGTCATGACAAATACTCTCTCAATTACTTTTTAGTTGCTATGATAAGGCTTGACACAACCCTTAACAAAAAATGAATAAGAAGTGTTGTTTGACCAATGTATTCCTTTTTTTAATTGATTTGGATACATGGGCCTTTTTATTTATTTAAACAGTAAAGTCTATAAACAAAAACAATTTGACTGGTCCAAGTTGGCCCATCAAAATCTAAAAAATGAAAAGACATAAAAGAGATTAAATAAATGAAGTAAGAGAGAAAAATGCATTTGCTCGAAGCTTCCAGATATGAAAACCTTTGGCCTTCTTTGCTCGCAACTTTTGCTTTGGCATCGCCGTCGCCATGGAAGCTGGTAAGTAACTGCACTTTTTTTTTTATCAACTATTATCTTACGTTTCTCTTTTAGATCTGAATTCCATAGCTGAGAGCTGTAGCAGGTAATTATCCCTTTAAAAAATATGTGAACTGAGATTTCTCCCTTGTTCTTGTAGATCTGGTGTCCCTTAAGCTAGATCTAAAGTGGTGTTTTTCAAGAGCTGCACCTGTGTTGATTTGAAGTTGTTGGGCTCAAAAAAAATCTGTGAGGTAAACTTCTATATGTTTTCTGGTGAGCATATTTGTTGTGCAAATTACCACTGTTTTCTTTATCTCTAGCTTTCTGTATTCTTTGTGTTGCCAAATCATTGAATCTGTGGTGTGGATCCTCTTAAATTGAATGTTATTTTTCCTCTGTCACATATAGAAATTGAGTCATCCATTTTATAACTGTGTGGCTTGCTTAGACAAATCACGTATGCTATTATCTTCTAGCACCAATATGAATGTTTCATACTTGTTGTGCTTTTATTCTTTGGTGTGAATCCTTAGTGTAGAAAATTATTGTTTATTCAGATTTACAATCTTCTTGGCATGTGTAGATAGATCTGAAAATGTAAAAAAACTAAAATTGGATATCCAATTTTCTAGTTAGCATAAAGATGATTTTTTCACTTTGAAATTTCTTTTTGATTAATGAATGAAAATGGTAGTTTACGAATCCAATTTGAGTGTAAGCGATGTAAATAATTCATACAGTTGAATTCAACTAATTTAGAATTGAATTATAGAAGTATTTGTTATGCGAATGGTTTATGATTTTAGTGTTTTTTCCACTTGTGTGGGATGTGATTGCATTTTCTTTACAAATATTACTGCTGCAATTTTCTTCTTCAGTTTAGAATTCTCCTTTTTGTTAAAATAAAGGTAAGACTGGATGAACATTTGAATTCGTTCATTATATGCTTATGTTTGATGTTGAAACTAATGATATGTAACTTGAAATGGTTATTTGGGAGTTTTGCACTATTACTTGCTTAACTTTTCCTAATTATTCCATTCAGTATGCTTATCTCTTCCACCTGTCTGATGCTGATCACAAACAAGAAAAAACAGTTATTGAAAGGCTTGAGAAATCGCCTTCGGACATTGTGATGACCAAAAATAACCCTCTTTGCGTGAGAACTGTATATATCAGTTCTCCAATTGTAGCTGCAAAAAGTGTTTCCTATCTTAAGGTGAGTACTCCTTAATACAATACATTTTACCTTTAATTGGCATTCCTTGTTACTTCTTTTTTAAATTCAACTAATTGTTTTCTTCTTAGTTGCTCTTGAATGGCATGGAAGAGCAATGACACATAATTGTATAAATTCATGAGTCCGGTAAGTACTAATTTTGACTGGTACTTTCTAGTGGGAAAGATTCAGGTCTTCCACCCCATTTCTTTCCAGAATGAAACTTATAGTATTGTTCAAATGAACTTCAATTTTTTCAACAACATTTCTTTCCTGACTGTATCAAGGGATAAAATCAATGTGTAATGTATGTAGGTTTGTAGGGTACTATGGGCATTGTCACATAGATAATTACCCCAACCTCCAACCTTACACACGCCACCACACAACACTGTTAATACAATTGACACCTCCAAGGCTATGGTATCCATGTCAGAGTTGGAAACGTTTAGGTCTTGACTCAAAGAAAATGATTATGGAAGAAGAAAAGAAATGTGTCTTCTTCATGAATGACTTTGCATTCACAAATCTCTCTTCTTCTTGTTTTTGCGAATAAGTTTACATTCACAAATCTTTTTTTCTTTTTGCGGATAAGTTTATATTCCCAAATTGCTTTGATTTTTAATGGCTTACCTAAATTAGATAAAGATCGCAGCAAGGAAAATTCATACTCCTCCTCGAGGTAGGGTTGAAACAATGCAATTTTACAAGGATTATCATGTATAATGTTTGCAAGTTTAGTAGCACCTTCCATACACATATTTTCATAATCTCCTATCCATCTCTTTGTTTTTCTTCCTTCTATTTTTAGGAAAAATCATATAGATTTAGTTTATTAAGTTGTTAGTTGACATGTAACTAATTTTTGCCTTTGTCAACTTTATTGAACAGAAGAAGCCACTCTCATGGACCTCTTGAAGTGTATGTATTGTAATACTTTATCAGCTATAACACTTACTGGTCTACTTGATGTGCTGATGACTGCTGATAAATTTGAGGTTGCGTCATGCATGAGATACTGTAGCAATGAATTGCAGAAGCAACAAGTGACAATTGAATCAACATTGCTCTATTTGGATCTTCCTTTCAAAATATCAACGGTTGATGCAGTTCAGTCGTTAATAGATGTTTCAAGACTGTTTCTTGTTCTACATTTTGGGGACATAACCAAGTGAGTATCTCTATGTAGATACTATTCTCTATGATTTGATTGGATTTGATACGAAAGCTGGTCAAGTTTTTGATTTATTTTTTGTCAGTATCACGAGAAATTTCTTGATTTCATTGACGGAAAAAAATAAATCAAAAATTTAACCAGTTTCCTATCAAACTGAATCAACAAGAGAGAATAATGTCTGCATAGAGCTACTCACTTAGTTATGTCCCTAAAACGTAGAATAAGAAACAGTCTTGCAACATCTATTAGCGACTGAACTACATCAACCGTTGATATTTTGAAAGGAAGATCCAAATAGAGTAATGTTGATTTAATTGTCACTTGTTACTTCTGCAATTCATTGCTGCAGTATCTCATGCATGACGCAACCTCAAATTTGTCAGCAGCCATCAGCACATCAAGTAGACCAGTAGGTGTTGTAGTTGATAAAGTATTACAATACATAAACTTCAAGAGGTCCATGAGGGCGGTTTCTTCTGCTCAATAAAGTTGACAAAGGCAAAAGTTAATTTCATCTCAACTAACAATATAATAAAATATGTGTATATGATTTTTCCAACAAAGAAAAAGGAAGACAAACAAAGAAATGGGTAGGAGATTATGAAAATACGTGTATGGAAGATGCTACTAAACTTGCAAACATTATATGTGTAAATCCTTGTCAAATTGCATTATTTCAACCCTATCTTGAGGAGGAGTATGAATTTCCCTTGTCGCAATCTTTATCTAATTTAGGTGAGCTATTAAAACTCGAAGTAATTTGTGAATATGAACTTATCCACAAAAATAAAAAAGAGATTCGTGGATATAAACTTATCCGCAAAAATAAGAAAAAGAGAGAATTGTGAATGCAAAGTCATTCATGAAGAAGACACTTTTCTTTTCTTCTTCCATAATTATTTTCTCTGTGTTCGTGCCTAAACGATTCCAACTCTGGCATGTATACCATAGCCTTGAAGGTGTCAATTATATTAATAACGTTGTGTGGTGACATGTGTGGGGGTGGGGATGGGGGTGGTTATCCGTGTGACAACACCCATAGTACCCTACATACGTACATGCATTGACATTGGTTTTATCCCTTGATACAATCAGGAAAGAAATGTTGTTGAAAAACTCGATGTTCATTTGAACAAAACTACAATTTTCAATTCGGAAAGAAATGGGTCGAAATAACCTGAATCTTTCAGACAAGAAAGTACCAATCAAAATTAATATTTACCTGACTCATGAATTTATACAATTACGTGTCGTTGCTCTTCCGTGCCATTTGAGAACAACTAAGAAGAAAATAAATAGCTGAAGTTAAAAAAAGGTAACAAGAAATGTCTATTGAAGGCAAAATGTATTGTATTAAGGAGTACTCACTTTAAGAAAGAAACTATCCGAAACATTAAATTTTCTGCATTATTGTTCTTGGGATTGAGAGGGACGATTTAAGGCTGTTTGCACTCATTTTTTCATGAAATTCGTCGATAAAGGTAAGTTTGTTACTCCCAATCTTGTAATTTGATTCTTAAACCTTGAAATCTTGGATATTACTCTCTGGAGAGGTCTCTGAAATGGTGGGAAAATCCTAGTTTGGATAGAATGATCATGAATTGGCCTGGGGTTAGTATTTGGTTCTAATCCGTGTATAATTAGGCTATTTTTTGATTGATTATTGTATGTATTGTTTGTTTTAGACCAAGAACAAGTCAAGGTTTTGAACAAGGGGAAAGCTCAGGTTCTTTAGAGTTTCCAAAAGGCTTGATTAGAGGTACGTGATGGTTGTATGTTTTCCAGTTTATGTATGTATGCATGTCTACTGCTGTATGGTATCTTTTGTGTAATATATGTTGGGGAAAACATTGGGAAAAATATGAAATGACATCATGTTGATAATCCCATGCAATGGACCTGTTTATGTGACTTATGACTTTCAAGTGGACTTGTTCATTGTGTTTGTGCATGATTATTTGTGATTGTTGGTTGGCTCGGGTACCACGCCGGTACATGAATACTAATGGTTAACTCAGATACCACGTCTGGTATGAATACTAATGGTTGACTTGAGTACGACACCTGGTATGATTACTAACTTTGGTTGGCTCGAGTACCATGTCAGTACACTAACAGATTATGTCTGAGTTCTATGAGAGGACCGGGTATGTGTTTATAGTTCCATGAGAGAATCGAACATTTGTAATTATGATTATGTGGAACATGCATCCAAATATTTGTCATTTCATAATATTGTGTCTGAGCGTCTATATCTATTGGTGATTGTTGCTATATGTGTTGACTTGTGTTACTATATTGTGGTTAGTTATTTACATTCATAGCTTGAACTGGTCATGAGATCCTATCAATATACTATGATTTGTGTACTGATATTATACATTTTCTTTTTTGTTGAGTACATGGTATCTTTCCGCGGATAATCGGAGACCTTAGTTAAGGGACGCTTGTGTAATGATCCGGTTGGTTCATTTTTGGAAAGTTTATGAATTGACCATTCTACCCCTCCCGACATTGACTCCGAGTTTTTTATGTTTATGTTTTAAAAGTTGATTTTGAACTTTGAGTTAAAAGTTGAGAATTCTGTAAGTTTTGAGTTTGAAAGACTAATATTTCTAAGAAAGTGATTTTTGGAGTCTTTTGGAGTTTTGAGTGTCGGAATGGAATTCCTTCAATTTCATTAGTCCCGAAACAAGGAATCTGAGCTGTGAGAGTTGTCGATTTCAGATTCGGAGTCTGTTTGAGGATTTGAGGTCCTAATTTGTGAAATTATGGAAATTTAGCCTTTGGCTTGACTTTGGTCAACATTCGGAGTTCAGATGATCGGATCGGAATTTCGAGAGTTCCATTAGATTTGGGGGATGATTTTAGGCTTAGGTGAGGTCTTAGTTGATTTTTGAGAGGTCCCAAGTTTGTTTGAGCCTTTTAGGTGTTGAGTTAGTTTCTTGTGATTTTCACGGATTTCAGGTTAAGGAGACCTCAAATTTATATTTTGACGATTCTATTGGGTCCGGAACGTCGAGTTTAGTTGATTTACATATGTAATTTGTGTGTACGGGGTTCCAAACGAATCTCGAGGATCCTTTCGATATTTTGAGACTTGACTGTGTTTTCTAGTGTTGCAGGCCTCACTTTTGCGAAGGTCCTGTCGCTTTTAAGAATTGACTGAATTTTTTCTGATCTTGCTTAATTATTATTGATACTAAGTTGGTGTATTTACACTTATTACTTTCTAATTTTTACCTGATCTACACATACATTATGTCTCTTTCATTAATTTTGTCTTTGTTATTATGCAAACTATCAAAAATGACATAAATTTAAAAGTGAATTGTGTACCCACGATATTTGATGTTATGTTTGAGTCATTTCATATGAAGTATTTGATTGATTTTTTTCCTTTTTGTGCTGCAATAGGAAAAACTCTAAGAGACCGACTCTTCCCGAGTTGGTTCATCATGTTGTTGCTATTTGTTCACATGCTAATTTCGTAATTCAATAGATGCGATGTAAGAAATATCGAACATAATTTCAAAAATCTAATCATTTTCAGGTAGGGGTGGCAAATGGTTGGATTTGGATGAATTTAAAATGGTTTGAACAAAAATGGACAGGTATCCAATCCGCCCATATTCTATATAGGTAAATATGGTTTGGGTAATTAACGAATGGATTGGATATGAGTTTACCCATATTTCATCCACATTGATTGAAGAATTGAAAAATGAATTTATATGTTTTAAGTTTTTAAAGTAATTTTTTATTCTACTCACTCCACCCCTACCTCCAATTCACCCATCCCTAATTTTATTTTATTTTTTCTAACCCCCACCCCGCTTTCATCCCCCTCCACCCCTATACCCTCCCCTCCCACCTCACCCCGCCTTCATCCCCCCTACCCCCACCTGCACCATCCACCCCGACTTTTTAAAAAAAAAAATACCCTCCCCCCAAATTTCCACAATTTTTTAAATATTTTTTCATAAGAAAAATTGAGTTTCTTTTTAAGTTTTACAAAAAAAAAAATACCCTCCCACCCTCACCTTCCACCAACCTACCCCTAATTTTTTTGTTTTCCAAAAAGTAATAATTTTATTTTAAAAAAAATAAAAAATTTACCCCCTCCGCCCCCTTCCCTCAGGCACCCCCACCTGCCACCAACCTACCCCGAATATTTTTTTGTTTTCCAGAAAAAAAATTATATTTTTCAAAAAAAAAAAAT
>JAJONR010008490.1:0-38567 GCA_029582245.1 Solanum etuberosum | reverse complement strand
CCCCCCCCCCCCCCCCCCCCCCCCCAAAAAAAAAATGGGAATGGAGGGCCACACTTATGTGCTAATATTTTATTGATCACGTTGATTCCATGATTAAATAGAAGAGTAGACTCAAAAATCATGATTATTATAGATGAAATATAGTGCTTTACCTTGATCTTTTCTTTGCCCAAGATTACATCAGATTGAATGAAATCATCACCAGCGATTAAGGTATGGTCTCCTTCTGTATCCGAAACTGCAAAGCTTGTATGATCAATGACCATAGCTGACTGATCCTATTATGTAGAACATAAAGAGTAGAAAAACATTAGTCAGCATGTCATGCTTAACTTTAGAGGAGCATGAGTATACTTATCACAAAGATGCAATTACCCATAAGAATGAAAGTGATTGACTACATGTAGGGGGGTCAGAAAATCAAAAAATTTATGTTCATCATTTGCTTTTAAAACATATCAAATTAACAACATCATCAGTAGCCAAAGAGAATCCCATCAAATTCACGTCACCACAGTGAAAATGTTAAGCAAAGGGTCTATGTATGCAATATGGATTCATTCACTTAAAACACAAGTCTTTTTAGTATGAAATGGGCCTAATAGGTAAAGTTGTGTGATTGATTGAATAAAAATATAAGTAACAGAAACGTTTTCTGATACCTCATCAAAATCAACCCCACACTCGGTAGCAATTTCTCTAATTAGATCAGATGCAGATGCATCAGCCGCAAGGATCAAATCATGGCCAGAATCAACAAAGTCCAGAATAGCTGCCGCATTAAGAGATCCACCTAAACCTTAAAAAAAGAAAAATAAACGACATTAATCTACCTAAAACACCTAATAAACACCCAATTTTTTTTTAACCCATTTCGATCTATCCCTTCGCATCGAGTTCACTGGAAACCACTGCATTCAGCTCGGATCTATACACATATGTACCATAAATTTTAAAAACAGTAGGCATTATTGAAATCTGGGATAGAGACTTACTATCAATGGTAGGTGAGAAGAGAATTAAGGCGTCATATAAATACTGTCCGTATCTCTGTAACGCGATCTTGGGATCATCGGCGAGTTTGAAATCAAGATCGAAACCACGGGTTTGTAGAGACTGGAAGTAGAGAGAATGTGAAGATTTGATGGATAAATCATCGAGCAAAACCAAAATTTTCCGATCTGTGGGGTTTTCAGGGGAAAATGCATTGCCAATAACCGCAAGAAGAAGGAAACTGAGGATCGCTGGCGCTCGAGACATGTTGATAATGCTCGCAAGCCACTAGGGTTTAGCGAGATTTGAAGCTTAAAGATCCCTTCACTCCACTTCAGAGTTGACGAGAGTTTTTCAGGCTTCGTACAAGCGATAAGAAGTTTACAGTTCAGGTAAAACGAAAGGTAATTGCATTCAATTAATTATGGTTCATTACTAAACTTCCACTTTATTGCACCAAAGTCACAAAACTATTTTTTGGTAATGAAAAAACTCACTCGACTTTTTTATAGACGCAGTTTTACCCAATTTTTTGAAAGTAAAAGTTTGTTTTAGACCCTCGGGACTAGACTAAAAAAAAAAACAAGTATATAAAGTAAATATATTATATAGTAGCGAAAAAAAGTCATGTTAGATATAATGAAGAAGAAAACAGGAGTAACCATAAATAATAGGATAATTAAAATAGTAAAAGAGTAATCATATATATATATATATAAAAGAGAATCTTAGGCCCGCTTACGTGCCGCCACCACAAATTTAGATTTTTTTTTAATTTATTTATTTTCAAAATTAGCCTTCTTCTTTCATGAAAAGTTGTGATTTTTATGTAAAGTTGTGACTTTCATGAAAAGTTATGACTTTAATGAATAGTTGCGACTTTTATGAAAAGTTGCGACTTATATGAAAAGTTGTGACTTTTATGAAATGTTGTGACTTTTCCAAAAAATTGTGACATTTCCAATAAGGCACAATAAGCATTTGTTCACACTACCCTTTGTTGTCTATAAATAGAGGGATTTCCTCTCATTTTAAAACAACGAAAATTTTGAACTTCTTCTTCTTCTGCAAAATTAAATATTCGTGTACTTTGACTCGTTGAGTGGCTTACTGACACCATTGTTTTTGTATCAATACGTTGGTGAATAAAATCGTCTATCCTGAGAGGATCTAATTCTTTAAACCTCAGGTATTATATGAGAATAATTTTCTTAAGGGGACACTGTGCATTCAGTGGACTCGATTTTTTCCTTTCTATTTCATTCTATTTTTACATATCCTGGTATGTTTTTTTTACAGTCATTAATTTATGCTTATGGCATTAATTGTTATTTTTGAGTACATGTTTTAAACTCTGTTGTTTATGTTTCTGCAAAATTATTGTCTCCGGTTATATTGAACATATACACATATAGTAGGTATATTCATTGTGCAGAAAATAATTATTGTACTCACTTCCAAAAATTCATGTTTTGATATTCTATATAAAATTCTATAATTTAAAAGTACTATATATAAGCTTACATATTATCTATTTTTACATAGATATGAAGTTTCTCACTTATTAATTGAAGAAATTCATTATGCAAGTTCAAAACTTATATTTGCTTTCATGTTCAAGCGTAATTTCTTTTTTGAATCTGTTAACAAATATTTGAATTTTTTCTTGAGACATATGTCACAATTGTATAATCTATGCAACTTAAATGTGTTCTTTTTCTTACGAAATGCCTTTGTATATACATTCTTATTTTCTTATTTATTTTCCTTTTAATGATGATTAAAGAACCAATGATTTATTATTTCCTGAATAATTCATTCATTAGAGGTTCTTGAGTTATGTGATAATGACAAATAATCAATTTCATGTTGGAATATTGCTAATATTTTTTTAAGAACCTATTTTTTCCATTATTTTTAATGTATGGATATTAGTAAAAGATTATTTGCAAGTTCAATGCAATTAATATTTATGAAACAAAACAATTCTCGACCTACTAATCTTTTGTCTTAATCTTTGACCTCCAAATTTTCCTACCTAGAATTATGTTATCGGTAAGCTACAGACGAATGATATCATATCTAATCACCTCTCCTTAAGACTTCTTCGACGTACCTTTATCACTCCTTAAAACCACTATAGACAGTGTCTCACATATGTTCAAAGAATATCTGTGAATCATTTCTTCACGTGATCAAATTATCTCAGTTTGCTCACACCAAAATATCAGAAGAATGACACAAAAGAGACATGACATTAATCATAATATTATTTCTCTCATATTTAGGCCAACTTAGGTGATTTTTTAATTAAATAAAATTATTTGTGACTTTTTATGATATTTATGCAAAGTTAGGTGATTTTTTATTATAATAAATACTACTTTAGTGGCTTTAGCTCAATAAAATAAATATTGAGTAAAAACGATGAAATTAAACCCAATTAATCAACCATACCATCACAAACAAAGGTAGAAATTCAAATATAAGGTGTTCAACATAATTCAATATTTTTTGTTCAAACTATATGTTTGTGTTAAAACAATTATTAAATTTAAATTTCAATTATTTGCATTTGAAATTAACATTTTATGCGAAATCAACGTGCTTTATTCATGATCTTGATTTGGAGCTTAATTCCTTTGTCTGTTAAATTTTTGAAAAATGGAACACAAATCATAGTTTATTATTTATACTTTCTACTTTATAGTACATCAAATTCCATCCTCCCCTTCCCCAATAGGATCTAAGATCAAATTAATAAATGCAAAAAACATGACCTTCTAAGGACACACAGATTTTGATACATTCAGTTTAGGAAATGTTTTAAAGAATGGACAAAAATTACATGTAGAATGTTTCTAAAGCAAAAAGGATAAAATTACAATTCTACTATATGGAAGATCTTAAGTTTACTAATAATGTGTTATACTTTTGAAGGGCATCCACACCCTTGCCGTTCTCACCCCCAAGGGAACTCCAACCTGAAGTATAACAAAAGGTAATTTTAAACTATAGTGAAAAGTAGAGGGGTAAATTGAAACCTTATCATCTGGTTCACTTTGGAGCTCCGTTAAAGGCAAAGACAGATACAAGATGTTTGTATGAATGACCCCAGAGTATAACTTAAATTAAGACATTTCATATAGTAGAAAGGAAGATTTGGACATTTTTCAATTTCTAAAACCGCCGAGAGCTGGCATTATCGTGGTAAGGAATAGTGCTGAGCCAATCTTTTAACTGTCATTGCCATGTACTTGCCCTGGTGCTCGGCCAGCGCCAACTCTAGTTCACTAGGTTCCCTGCTACCATCTCCAGAGAAAGTTCCTGCTCCATATGGAGAACCTCCTCTTATTGAATCCATTCGAAACATTCCTGCTCCAAATGTGTATCCTATTGGAACATAGAGCATCCCATGGTGAGCTAACTGAGTGACTGCTGTCCAGCTGCGATACGAAAAATGAAACATTTCAATATGGTCCACTGGATTTCATTAGCAGATTGTCGTTGACCAAGCTTTGTCCTTCAATAATTGGTTGCATGATTAATATTGGAAGAAGGATATAAGTGGATCATCAGAAAGAAGAAAATAGAACAGATGATAAAGGATATAGAGATAGCATAAGAGTACAACTATAGTTCTTCATAGACTATGTTAGTCTGCGGATAAAATGTCCTGTTTAAGGATTCTGCGACAACACATACAAGCAAGCCATTTTCATAAAATAACTAATCACAATCCAATTCATCCAAGATTTGAAGTTCATCCATTAGCATGAATGCATGATGACTTCCCAAGGTTGCATAACCAGCAAGATCAATAACAAAAGAGACCTATTAGCCCGAGGAAGTTACTACAATAATAACAATTTTTTTTAATTAGTATACCTCTAAAATGACTTCTGAGCAAATATGGTTGGAATGACAGTAGATGATGCACCTATGGAGTAGTGGCTACAGCTACAGATCTCTGTTACTATAATGGATAGTTATCATAGCAGTCAACCAGTTTTCTAAATGAGATTCCATATGACAATTATAAGTGTTCTTGATGCCTTAATAACCTATTACAGAAAAATCTGACTGCAAGATACTTAAATCCCTTAGGCCTGTTGGAAAATCAAATTTCTTAAAAGTATTTTGATTGTTGGAAGATCAATCAGAAACAGTACTTTTGGTCTCTAGAGCCTCCTTCCTCAATGATTTCTTGCATATCATTGAGATGACGGGATTCCTTTAACATAATCAGTACCAGTTAAACTGATCACTAGTTGAAGGCAATCCTTTGGATGCTATGGAGACTGCATACAATTTTTGTAGGGCTGACGAAAGGATTTTTCAGACTAGTTACTAGTATGCACTCTCATCAATTATGTTATGGACTTAGATTCTGCTAGTGTTCTCTGTTTCTTCTGTCTCTTCATTGGCAACTACAACTAGGTGAAGCAATTATCTGAAGGGAATCTATCACTTTGCTTATGTACAACTTTGTCATATTACTCTCCTCTCTTTTGGTTTACATATATGTCACATACACCTTAGTCATTGTCCAAATGCATTAAGATCCAACTGAAAGTTGCAATTATCTCACACACAGTGATCACTGATCAGACATCATCGATGGCATAAAAGAAACGATTAATAGTATAAACACAAGTAAATGGATGACAGAAGACAGACTTACGCGGTGGTCTCCTGCCCACCTCCTTGTGTACCAGTACTGACAAAGAACCCTGCAGGCAATCCAGCAAGCTTTTGTTCTCTCCACAACTTCCCCGTCGAGTCAAAAAATGCCTTCATCTGAGCTGCCATACATCCATATCTTGTAGGAAATCCAAACAAGAATCCATCAGCTTCCATCAGCTCATCCACAGATATTACTGGACTCTCATCATTTTTTGGGTTGACTTTCATTTGTTCCAAAACATCTGGTGCCAAAGTTTCAGGAACCATATACAGAACCCCTTCAACACCTTCAATCCCATCAACCCCCTTTTTCATCCTTCTAGCTAATCTTTCAATATGTCCATACATTGAATAAAACACAATGAATATTCTCAACTTCTTGGACCCTTCTGCTTCTGACCCTGTTATATCAGTTTGACTCACTGGTCTCTCTGCTGATTCATTTATTGGAAACTTGTTCTTGCTTGGCATACAACCCCCTCCTTTACCCATTTAGCTGAATTTAATCAAGAAATCCAAAATTATCACAACCCTTTATCTCAAGGTTTTCAACTTTTTCTTCAAGTGGGACTTTTTCCAAATAGGTTGTGAGCCATTCTTGAATTGAGAATTTAATAGGGACTTTTAGCTATTTTAGATTATCTTGATTCTTGGATTATCAAAAGCAGAGTTGACCAGAAGTCCTTAGCTACTTCGGGACTTTCTACTAGAAGCTTCGCTGGCAAGTTCTGATTTGCTGCCAACCTCAAAGTGGATTCCACGATTCAAATGATTTTGACAGAATTATACTCTCTGGTGACAAATAATTTTACTTAGTTGATAGTTCTATTCATCTTTGACTACGACATATAACTACCTTAATTTTCTCTTTAATGTATGAAGTATATATTAAAGATATTCCGGTTAGCATAATACAAGACGATTTACTAACAACAGAGATAGAGATATATATGACCCTAGAGTATTAAAATGATACAATTAGAATATTTTGTGGTAGATGATATTTTATTAGCTTAAGATCAAGTTTGTCAGTTGTCAAAAGATTTCCTTTGATACGATACAACTAATAGAACTAAAGAAGACAGCTAATGGGTTTTGAAGCATGATAAACTTATGGCACATGTACTGCCAAATTCTTTTAGCTGGCCATATATCTCTCACCTATTATTATTGAAATCACTGCAACTTCATAGCCATATATTACAGGGCGTTGACATTGTCGTTGCAGGTTTTGCAGCTTAGACAACTCAGTTCACTAAGCTCTCGTTATGCGCAGGGTCGGTACAAAAATCATGTTGAATATACTGTACACAGCACATAAACAGTAATTCCAGTAATGCCAATTTACTAGAGGGGATATAAGCAGGATTTTGCGCAAGTGATGTTGGTATATTTGTCATAATTTGGTTGAGAAAATTGTTTGCAAATAGCTCATGATCCTTCAAAATTAAATTCTACCACAGGAGAAACAAGAATCTCTCTGTTTTAAGTATCAAACAAGAAAATGACTGAGAATAAACAAACAAATACATTTCTAGGACTCAAAATACTGATGCAGAGATTTGATCTTCCGCAGGATCAGAATATGAACTGGACAGCAGAACTCGTGACACCAGAATCTGAACTCAGAGAATGTGCATAAATCACCACAGGCAAGCCAAAAAGAATCTCAGCCAGCAAGCACTATTCAGTAGTCAAATGAGAGCCCGGCAAATATTTCAACAAGCTCACCGAATGGCTATACGCAGAAATGCTTATCTGACAAAGAAGTCAGTATTCACACAGGATTTCCATATAGAGGATTACAAAGACCTTATCCTTCCTTCAAAGACCTGCTTCTAGACTTTTTGGATTCCCAAGGCGGCAGACATCCTTTATAGTGGGAGTGCAAGAACAACGATGATATTGATACTTCTTTCTCACCTTGACGCATTGAGATTGAAGACAAACAGTTGAAAGAGCTTCTTAGGTTCCTCTTCTCACTGTCATAGTTTTGTGCATTTGTGCCATGTTGTACCGTGGAAGCTTTGAGGGCTTCTGGAAGAATGCAGTTGCACAATGAACCTATAGGAATACCCCCAAAAAAAGTTTATTTTTACTTAAAGAAGAAATATACAGTTTTATTAAGTAAAAAAGAAGAGATCAATAGAATTCACTTTCTAGCTCCTTTTCAAATTTACAACAACTTCAGTTCAACAAGCAGAATGAGAGGACAAACAAGATACAAACAGATATAGATGGTCTCTGCCAAAGCAATGACTTAGTTATAATTTATGTCCATGTAACCAAAGAAGTGGGCTGACATATGTAGCTTCACAGATGATTCATCATATAACTCAGCTTTCCCAATAGCAGATAAGTAAAGAGAAAAGAAAAATGAAACACACAATCAAAGAAAGGATTGCTAAAAGAATGACGATTGAAGTTTTATGTTGGAGCAGTAAGAGAGGCTTGTGTTAGCACTCTGAAACATTTGAAGTTAAGCAGAACAAGAAACACGATGCAGATGATAGATTGCATACCTACTCGTGCTAGCCGATTCACCCATTTAGGTATCCGTTTCCCAGTCAACCTGTAACAGATATCATCTGAGAAATGATTACAGTTCTTAGCAATCAAATGATATGAGTCACCATTGTAGTTTGCTGATTGGCGCGCAATGAATTCTCTAAGCTGGATAGGATCCAGATATGTTGTCCCCATGAACACTGACTTTCTAAATTTAAAGCCAGGGCACTGTCGTGGTTCAAGCTCAAAGACACCACTTGTTGGGTAGTCATGTGCTCCGAAAGCATATTCAACACCATGAACTGCAAATATGATGAAAGCATTTGAAAAATATAGTAATGTTTTATTTATAAAGAGCATTTTGAAAGAACATGTGTACGAGAAGATACTATTGTCTCATCATATCAAGGGAAAAAAAGGTAGACTAATTGAATATGTACTTCCCAGATAACTAATACTCAGATTTCCCATTGTAGTGCTATACAACATGTGGCAGCACCATGTTTTCCCCTTTTCAGAAAGGAGCATGTTTCAGCTTTGACTCAAATACACTATGACATGCAATAACTTAATTCTGTTGTAATATCATCACTATATTTGACATGCCATCACCAGTGTATGTAATCACTAATCAGTGGGATACACACGCGTGGACAGAAGAGCATTGCAGTAAGCTACCACTTCTGTTGTCTTAACTCATCATTATTACAAATATTTTTGTTGTTTCTCAAAATTTTAAGAACCATTTAAGATTATGAGTTCGCCAAGGATGGATTTTGAGGCCAACGAGAACTTAACATAAAGTAGATGCTCTAAACAAACAAGATGAATGTCCAAGAACCTAGCCAAAATAGGGTCTTGATCTCAAAAAACATACATAAAAAAATAAATGTGGACTCACCTTGCACCCCTGTATGGAAGACACCTATGCCTGCCCAGTAAAAATAGCCATTAACGGGTGTCAAGTCGTACACATTAAGGTAAACAGGTGTGTTGCCTGGACTACAACAAGCTGACTTCACTTTGGGAAACATGCAAAAACGTGTTGCGGATTCACCTTGTAAATGAAGAGGGACCACAGAACACAAGCCATTCTTTAATTTTGATTTCATGTTCAAGGAAAAACTAGGTATGCTACAATACCTAGTCTCTACCTGCAACAAGGAAAATCAAATGTCAAGTGTCAACTACACCAAGTTCAGCCAATATAGGACGCACAATCCCACAAAATTGACAAACAAATATGTCCATATCGTATACTCCCTCTGTACCAATTTATGTGATGTAGTTTACTGGGAACGGAGTTAAGGAAATACGGGAAGACTTTGATATGTTCCCAAACTATCCTTAAAATAAATAAATATTTAAATAGAAGAGTACACATTTGTGGACTTTTTGCCAAATAAGTGGGACCCAACATGGGTAAAATGTTGACAGTGTCATAAATATTTGCCAAATAAGGAAATGTGTCATTCTTTTTGAGTCTGACTAAAAAGGAAAGTGTGTCATATGAATTGGGACATATATTGGGACAGAGGGAGTATCTTCACAACTTTTTTGAGCAAAAATATGCCTGCATTCATGATTCTTGGAATAGAAGAAGCCAAAAAGAAATCATTTTGATTGAAAAGAAAATGGTAGTGAACCAGGTTCAACTTCTGATTAGATGTAGAAAAGGTAGATGGGCAAGTTGACCGAAAATATGTTGAAGGTTCCAAAGGATGAGCTTGGGGGATGGTTGTGGAACTGACAGAACTAAATACAAGGTTTATTGTGCTAAAGATTACCTAATTGGTTTGTCCATACAAACTTCTTATGATACGGTCTTATTCATGCTCTTTGACAACATAAACACAGTGATATCTGAACTTAATTATCAAATAGGTCATATCAATCTATGCATCTCAATACTGGACACAGGTAAGGGCTCAATAAGTACATAGCATTCAACAACTTGTAACACTGGTGTAAAAGAGCGATAATGGACAACAAATATCTCAGACCTGTGTGCAAAAAGAATGGACTACATAGACTCGAATATACAATGTCAAAAAGGAGGTTTATATTCAACATGGTAAAGTGGACTTTAAAGGAAGGCAAAGGGAGCAAAAATGATCTAGGTACTTTAGAGTAGAATCTATTCCAGTAAGATATTTAAATATACAACATTCTAACCAACCTAACAAGTAAGGTCTGAAGAAACAAAATCATGTTTCCAGCTTTAATTTTGCCATGAAAATGAACCTGGTTCCACTGGTTAACACAAACAGAAACAAACAAGTGAAACAGAAAACGAAAAACATCAAATAATGTATCGAATCATATCAAATTATAGGGCTTTAAATCTACACCAACTGGCATAATATTTCTCTTCAAAGAACATCTAAAGATCAATAACTTCGCCTCTTCAATTCACTGTATAGTCGACAAATAAATAATCATAGTTGAACTTTACGGGTTCTAAACTCTAGAATAGTGACATCACGTGTTAATGACTGTGTTATGAAGAAAAAAGATACACAAATTTGGGTTTATACAATGTCATTTTGGTAAAGAACAAATTTGGATCTGAACAGAAACAGATACATATGCACCTTATTTCCAAAATCAAGAAATATAACTACAATAAGCTGATAAATCTCTGAAAGCAAGTAGATCAGATTCACAAAAACAAACCCCAAAACAACAATTTCACATAAATGCAGGTCACCATATACATTAACACATTAAAGAAAAAAATACCCAAGAATTCAAGAACCCCACACAATAAAAATAAAAAACCAGATAAACCCAAATACCTTTTTTGGAAATAACACTCATGAGACCAAGAAAAGAATGTCGCTATGTCAAGATTCAAAAAGGGTATACATATTCAGGATAAAAAGAGCAAATGGGACTGAAAGTGAATAATTTCTGCTTGAAAAAATATACACATTGTTCCAGCCTGTGACTGATTGACAAATACCAAAGCTGTGAGAATCAGAGATGTAAAAAAAAGGGGACAGTGGTCTTGTTGAAACCCTTTAAGTGAAAATGAAAATGAAAATGAAAATGAAAAAGAAAAGAAAAAGGAAAGTGAAAGTTGATTTATAAAGGATCCAAAGTTTATTCTTTTGGTTTATCATAGAAAGACTTGCCATTTTAGAGGTCCAAGAAGTGAGATAAGATAAATTCTTTTCATGATCATTTTTTGCACCTTTTCACAAAAGTAAACAAACTCTATTATGAGTTATGACAGAGACATTGCTTAAAACAAAAGATTGTTTTTGACATTATAAAAATAGTACTAAGAATAGCATGTATTATTAATAATAATAATGTTTTATTAATATTGTTGAAATTAGTTATTTTAATATTATTTTTTATTTACAATTCTGTTTATTGTATTAAATGAATAAAATATATATTATTATAATGAGAATAATATGATGTATTAGAATATTATCAATATCATGATTTACCATGTATAAAAATAATACTACTAAATATGGTTTATAACTAACCACACTTCAATTTGCAATGTACTTAAATTTAGTGTATATATATTATTCTTTATACACTCGGTCTAATACACACTCCTGTCAAACGACCTCTACAATATTACTCTCTTTGTCTCAGAATAAATGATGTTTTAACCTTTTTATTTTGTTTTAAAATAAATGATGTATTTAAAGATTTCAAGAAGAAATTGATTTTATTTTTTCAAAATTATCCTTGTTTACGTAACCAAGAACCATTTATTAGCCTCTCTCTTTTATTAGGAATAAGTAGTAAAAACACTCTTTATTTTCTAAGAATGAATAGTATATCCAAACTAAGAACCCCACTCATTTATAAACAAACGGAATATCATTTTCAAGTTTTTAATATAATCCTTTTTAATACATTGCATTCATTAAATTTTGTATTACTATCATATAGTGTAAAGTCCTCAAATAACTTCAATGCTATGCCCTTGCAATGTATAAGATATAAATTGAAGGTTAAGGTGGAAAAAAGAATATATTACATTTAAATTTGTGTATTATTTACTTATCGAGATAGATGTTGACTAAAAAATTGATCATTTCATTTAATTTTTCTATTAAATATTGGAAAGAGAAATCAAATTATATCAAACTTCAGATCTTAATAATAGGCGGTCTGCGTAACGAACACAGTAGTGTTTGTGGTTATGGAATTAATAGTAGTACTATTATTGTGTCTCAATCTGCTAAAAAGACAAGCAAATAAGAAAAATAATAGAAACAAAATAGGAATATTTTTGTTTGGTTATGGAATTAATAGTAGTACTATTATTGTTTTATCCGTATTTCTGTCTTTTACTGTTGACCCAAATTCATAGGTACGGAGTGATTAATTAAAGCTCAAAACATGGAATCTTTGGACAGCTCCTTTTGACGAGTCAATTACTAAAGGCCACATTAGTTTTCTTTTCTTTTCTTGTCCTTTTTTTTTTTTTTCTCTTTAAACTCCACGTTTATAATATATAATATAAATACTCCCCACGGAATGGTATATATCGAATTATCATTTCATATAGAAATTTTTAATATTGTGATTTTAGTATTATGGTATATGATATATATTTTATTGTTTTTAGTATTTAATACGGTATTTAGAAATATCATATCGAATATCATAGTTAAATAAATAACATATATATTACTAAAATACTAACAAATATGCAAATCTAGTATTAGTATAAACTAAATGTTTAGAAGTTGAAAATAATTAAATTGATCAATGAACATGTATTAATCATTTAGTTTTGCTATGTTGGTCAAATTCAAATTTTCAAAACTAATAGTAACTCTCAAAGATAAAATAAAAAGAATAGTATCACTTATACATTAATTTTGTAAAATGACAAATATTAAGAACTTTTTTTTTTTTTAAGTAAGCACACATATAAATAGGAAAGGGGGTATTATTATACGTGTGATATGAAATTATAATTTAAGCAGTCATTTAAATATAGAAGGAATTATGTGTCCCAATCAAAAGTTGCCAGCTGGCATTGCTATGATTTCCCTATTCCGAAAAGGTTTAGGAAATTAAATGGAAAATTTACGATTAAAATTTGAAATTGAATATAACATGAACAAGTAATCCTTGTGCCATACAGATTCCTTATATATACTATACTTATACTATATATATAATGCAGTATTCTTTTAATTATTTTGTACGTTTTCTCTTAATTTTTCGTTCTTATACAATTTTGCGGTATATATTTTTGCAAACAAAAAGATTTGTCAAATTAGCCAGAGATATTGAACAATGATCAAAGTCAACATTCCGGTTCACATTATTGCTATTTGCATTATTTCCATAGAGTTGCGTAATTGACTACTTGAAATTTCATATTCGAGGATTCAATTCTATACTTAGTAATCCTCTCTCCTTACCCCCATTTTCTATTTGAAAACCTAAACAGATTTTTACCCGTAAATATCAAACTTCTTAATTTATTCTCCAATTTTATTTTATTTTATTTTTCACAAATATATAATTTTCCTATCCGGTTGTACATGCGGTACTTGTGGTGGTTTCCATGATTACTTTTTACTTAATTTTGAATTGTGTAATCACTTTGTTTAAAAGTTTAATTTTATTTAGTTCACGCGGTTTCATACTATGTTGAAATATACATCAATGGTATCTATTAATGCTTAATATGAAAAATTATTGGTTATATAATCTGCACTTTATAATAAATGACCTGATTATGATTATGTAAATATATTTTACACTATCATCCAAATATAAAACTTTAGCTTTCTATAGTTTTGCTTAATTTCTTGTAACGTTTCTTTTTTTTCTTCTTTTTCTTAGGATGCTGTAATGACAAGTGAAAACTCAAAACAAAGTGAAATATTAATGAAATTGAACTTGAGGACTGGAAGTCATGAGGGAGGCCATGAAGGTACAGAATGTGTTGAGGCAGATGCACAATGTCCTTCAAATACTCAGACTCCAAAAAGGTGCTTTTAGACATATGACAAATTTGTTAAATTTAATTCTTCTCTAATCTATATACATGATATACACTCTTCTTTTTAATTAGTTTTTCACATTTTCTCACTTATTTCTATTTTATTTTTTCCTTTTAAACAGAGGGAATGAGAATCAACCAGCTGAAGACAATTCAAAACCTCACCAAAGTGTACGTACATTTAGATTTTTGACTTATCAATACTTTTATTTTTAGTCCGTTTCTTCTTCCCTTTTTTCGCAACTCTTTAATTCCAACTTTCCACCCGACATGTTACATGTATATGACCACAAGATTAAAAAACATTTTGGTATATTTGACATATTTTTAATTTAAAATCACAAAATTCAAAAATCTTCTTTCTAGTTTTACACTTCACTCCAAATCAAAATGGAACAAATAAATTGAAACATTCTTTAAAGTAGTGATAAAAACACATACTTGTTATTCCTTGCAGGAAAATGCTAATTCTTTAAAAGCAAAAGAAGAGGAATTGAGGAAGGAAATTTGTACACTCTCTTCCCTACTGAAGAAGAGTGCAAAATCTTGCATGGAACTTAAAAAAGAGAACTACAACATGCTGGTCAGTTCCCCTTTATTTTTTTATGAGTTCAAGTTATATACACTGTTTGATTAATTTTTCTTTGCAAGGTAATTATGCACAAACTTTTATAATAAACACTTATTGTCAGAATTAACAAAGTTTTATGAAGTAATTTTATGGGAGATACTAATACAAGTTAAATAACATGTTCAAATGGAGCAGCAAGAATTGAAGAACAAACTCAGCAAGGACGAGATCTCAGAACTTGAAGCCATGAATCCTGATGGGAATTCACAATCTATTGATAACGACGATGAAGAACACTGCCAGACTTCTTCAGAATCATCGGATGAGTCCAACTCATCTCCAGATTGCTATTCGGATGATGAAGAAGGCGATGATTCTGATTCACTCACACGGTCACACCTATGCTATATAAAGGAATGAATAAATTATGTAACTGAATGATTTGTGATGTGTTTGTACGTTCATACAATTCTAAGTACACTGGAGAAGTTAATTCATACAATCTGTAGAAGGTTTTAATTTATCCTATTGGATTAGAGTTTCTGATAATGATTTCCAACTGCATGCTCTTCTCTCTTTACTGTGCATTTCAACTATTTTACTGGGTACTTGCTACCTTCCACTAGCACAAGTAATGAAGTACCGGTGACTCTGCCCAGCTAAGTAGAAGAGAAGAAATCACCTTGTTTTTTGTTTACAAACTTTGGTGACCCGTTTCTTATTTGGATCAGATTACAGCAAGAACAAGCAATAGGATTAAACAATAGAATTCACATACTTTGGTGACCTACAACTTGGATTGACACAGAAGCATGGTGGCACCGGAGTAGACAGACCTTGCATCATCTGCAAAATGAGAACACCTGGTGTTATCACTTATTATCATTAATAATAAACCTTCTGCAAATAGATCTTACTGCAATACTTTAAATATTGTCGGTTAACCCATGGCCATGTGTATAGCTTGGGAAATTATGAAGACGGGACTAGCATACTTAAGGTGAACTATTATCATTCTTCTTCAGAAAAAAAAAGAAAAAAAAAAAGATGATTCAATGAAAAAAACAAAAGAAAACAAAAGGAAAGAGGGAGAAAAAGATTCTTATTTTCTGAGGGAGAGTGGTCGGAAGAGTGAAATGTTCACAATTTAAGAAAACCATGCTGGCATATTTATGTGTTGTATGTCCGCAAGCAATGTCAAATGAGAATGTGTATAATGTCACACATACAGGCCTAACTATATCTTATCAGGGAACAGAGCGTGAATACCTGCTAGTTTGGCCAAACAATATTCATCAGGGACATTGCTTTCTACTTCGACAACTACTTTAGCAGCTGCAATCCCAACTGCTATACTTTGCATGACATCTAAACCAGCACATAAAGAAGCTATTGTTCCACCAACTAAGCAATCTCCAGCACCTGTAAGCCTCACTACTGAAGCAGGAAGTGCAGGAAAATGGACAGAAAAAAGATTTGACATCGGCTTGCACATTGAAGCACCAAAAATTTTGTCCTTTGGGCAAACTGTACTAACAGCTTCATACAACTGCTTACTGAAGTAAGGGGATTGGTTTCCCTTGAAAGCAAGTCTCTGAAGATTGAACTTTGCTTTGGAGCATACGAGTACCCCTTCTGATCCAAGTGTTACAACAAGTACCTTAACACCTTTGTCTAGCAAAACCCAAATAGCAGGTTTAAGCGTTTGGAAGAAAGATTCCTTGGACAGCTTAGTACTACTATCATCTCTCCGAATTGGTTGAAATATGTCTTTGCCAGATACTGCATTTGCCATGGCTACAAGTTCATCTTCATTAGGTGATGCAAAAGTTACCTGCAAAAACCTTATTATTTAGTTACAATAACAATGATATTACTTATCTAAGAAGAGAAAATCATGCAAAAGGTCCTTCTGTGTGCCTCACAAGGAAAGATATACAGCCATCCAAAATGATTCTTCCTGACTTGTGGAAGTTCCCAATGCTAGAACTATTTAGACACCAATATTTTCTACTAAAAAGAGCTTAATGCCAAATTGCTATGAGTCACATTCGTGTTTGAAGCTTTCAAGTTCTAAGATTCAGCACAATAAGAAGATTAAGCAGTACAATCTTCAGTAGAGCATGAAAACAACAAGTTTTCTCGGGAGTTCTTGCCTCTGAAATGTAAAAGAAACCACCCCTATTTGACTCATTCAGAAATTTAAAAATTACTGTGCTCAAGTCCAAATTAAGCATCCAGATTCAGTCTAAGAACAGCAATGCCTACACATATTGTTTGAGGAAACACATAGAAGGTAGAAATCATAAAATACAGTTGAAGGGTTTTGCATTTAGTATCATATACCAACAGAGCTAGTTATTCTTCACAGTTTTTTAATAATATTAACATGCAGTACAGTCCTCTTTTCAGGTCTTTTATTTAATATCCAAATAAAAGGCATATACACAAGATGTCAAGAACTCACATACTGAACAACTGAAGCAACTCTTCTAGATTTGGCAACTGATACAGGCTCAAACCAGACTGGAGTATTAAACTGAGCAGCCACTGAGAGGAAAATGTTTGAAATGGTTCATAAATATTGATACATATTTACTAAAGTACTAAAGTAGTAGATAAAGAGCAAGCAATATTGAGTATCTTACAACATTTACAAACAAGAGATATTAGACTGCAAGGCAGTAAGTAGGTTTTCGAGCTTTCTAGATAGAATTTTGATTAATTGCACCTACCCAATTGATAATACAAAATACTTGGTTCGGTATTTGCCCAGTTACATAAACACGAGGGATTTACTATGGAGAAATGTTGGAGAAGAGTAATTCATCTCCCAGTGAGGAAGATGATCATAAGATTCCAAATAGTAGATGAACATCTAGTAAAACTTTAACTTTTGGAATTTAGAACAATAGAAAATGACCAACAAAGCAACAAAGTGGTTAACTGAATTAGTAATAGTTAAGGAGTTAAAAAAATAATCATAACAAGATTATGCAAATTTTTCTTACTATTATAGATAAACTTCGTATGTAAACTGGAAACTGTTTATGTCAAAGCGCCTATAGACATTACACACACATGCAGAACTCAACCAGAACTACTTTAAAGCACATTTTTACTTGTAGATACATTCCTAGAGACAATTGATGGACCAGTAGTCTATCAGATCCTTAGAAGCAACATCAGAATAAAAGATTGATCTACTGGACTCTACAAGCTGCATATAAGTTATCTACAGAATATTTCTAATAATTTAAGCATATTAGTGTAGCTCTATTTTTAGAAGTTTGAATTACTTTTAGCTGAATCCCAACACTTTATCCTACGTGGATCTGTACCCTGAATCTTAAGATTTACATCATGATGAATCCGGTTTCTAGATCTGCACCTGTATTGGATACTTGCACCCCTAGCCGGACAACACAGAGAGCAGTTAGAAGTAGATTGCTTGTGCAGAAAAAAATATGCTTAGTTTTAAGCTTCAACATTATTTCCTAAAATACAACTTAAGTATGTGTCACTTTAAGCATATATGCGATATCTTCTTCTTCAATGAAGAGCATGTATGTGGTTTTTTGAGAATCAATAAATTCTGCGGTGCATATCACCACTTGATAAATATATATAATGAGAAACTTAGCACCTCCTGAACAACGAAATGCAGATTAATTGACAATGTATAGAGGGAGGTATTTACGTTGACAAGATGCTTCAAGAGAAGAAGAGGTCAAGTTTGCATCAACCATCAATATTGGACTGCAGCTTATTTTGCACTTGAACTTTTCTATCCACCTTGGAGTGAGAAACTTTTCCTGTTTTAGAGGCATTAAACACACATTAATAGTAGGTAACAGGGAGTATTAACTTTTAACTGCTTCATCTTTAAATCAACTCACAATTGACTCTACATGAGCTACACCAGCTGCCACTTCACCTTTCTCATCAAAGATATGACAAACAACAGCAGTTTCAATATTCTGATGTCTCTGGATACCTAGTCAAGGATGACTAATCAGATTCTGCAGTTGATCTTTAATACATGAGAAGACTCCAATGTCAAAACATGACTAGTTGTTCACTTAAGTGGTATGCAACTAGCCTTCATTTGGCAGTAGGCAATCCGCTTCCATAAACTGAAAGCATCACTCCAATTCCAAAGTAGGCAAAATGATTTCTCAAGCACTTGGGAATGGAAAAGAAAACACTTGGGAATGTGTTACAGGGAGGAAAAAGAGAAAGTAAAGGTGTATGTAGTTAGAGAATGAACCCTCTTCTCATGTCAACATAGTTAATGGCAAATGAACATATAGGTTGACAGTTCATTAAAGGTCAAAAAGGTTACCTTCTATAGATAATCCAGCAGATTCCCAGTGTTCCAGTAGCATATTTCCTATAAAAATAGAAACGTCATGTGCAAGTCCTCAGTTCTCAACTCATATTAATTTGTTGTTCTAGAGTGATGAGACAGAAAAGCTTCTAGAAAACATTAAGCTATCCCATTATTGGAATTGTTTTTTTTTGGTAACACTGTTAATATTACCATAGACAAACATAATCAGCATGAGTACAAGCTAAAGGGCACCTCGACGTTATTGGAAATTTCAATGCTGAGTCATATCAGAATCTACACATGTGCCTGTATAACAGCGCGTCACTGTAGATTCAATCAATAAGGTCATAGCAATAGATTTACCAGTAACATTAAGGTGGAAATTCAAATGGATTTATTTTTGCGGACTTTGCTTTCACTTGACATGACACTCTAAACTATAAGATGGGGGAGAACATAACCTACTTACATCATTCACGCTAAAAGTTAAGTTTTCTTGGAATAGATGACAGAGATAGTAACACTTATAAGGTGGTCATGATATTGCAAAATATAAGACGGGGGAGAACATAACCTACTTACATCATTCACGCTAAAAGTTGAGTTTTCTTGGAATAGATGAGAGAGATAGCAACACTAATGAAGGTAGACCATCTTCCTAAACCTGACAGCATGTTCTTTCAACAAATCCAATCCGTTAGGACTGTCAGAAGTGTCTAACCATCATGTTGTGGGAGAATTTATCAGTTATTACCAAAAAGACCAAATCCATAAAATGTGGGACGAGTGGCAACAGAACTGTGCTAACTATAGAGAGAATTCACCTGCCATGTCAAATCCAACAGCACTTATCATAAATGGTCTCGCTTCAAGCTTCGAGATGCAATCAGCAACGTTCCTTGCCACACCACCCAATGAAAAGATAACCTGAATATGATGGTGTCATTATTTAGTTCATCGAAACCAAATAGATGGATCATTTAGTTAAACTTTAAGTAATTAATCTATTGCGAATATGATGGTGTCATTAATTAATAATGTCACAAAACAAGGACTAATTTTAGCATGATTGATTTGCAATAGGAAGAAATAAGAAACCTTTCCTTTTGCATTATATGAGTATCTATGAAATATCTCTCTCATTGTTCTGTCCATTGTGTTTTGTGATTTTTTTTTCTTCCAATATCTTAATATTTTTACAATTTTCGAACTTGATAAATTGGCGTTTCATCTGCAAGTTCAAAACCATGTAGCATTGTGCTTCAGCAACCGTGACAAGGCAAATGCTGCAATTATCAAAAGCTAACCGAATTTCACACACTAAAGTTCAATTCTTGGACAGGACTGATATGTTGAACAAAAAATGAGTATCAAGACATTATGTACGTACTTATATTTATGATCCAGAAAAAAAAAACAGTTAAAAAAGTTGATACCTTTCCGGGAGTGGTGGTCCTTGGATTAGCATGCATGGAAGATGTTGCATTTACATCCAACACCATACCCCCAATGACTACTGGCTCTACTGTACACTTTCCAGCTTGCCCCTCTTTGCAGAAACCCTATATTGAGAATAGATAAATATGAATTACGAATCAAGAAATATTGAATAGTAATAACGATTCTCCAGAAAAAATAGTCACCGATTGGATGGCACGAGGGGTTTCATTTTCCGGCGAACTCATATAGGAAATATGAGTTATTTGACTGAAAACGTTACTCTTCGTTTACTGTCACTGTGCGGCTGCACTGATAGAGGTGGGAAGAATATTCTGATTCATCTCTGTTATTGGGCCTTCAGTAGCCCATTCACTTTTTGGGCTTCCTTTTTTGTTTGTAACTTGAAAAAACAAGAGTTTAATATCATTGGGCTAAAAGTCCAAAATCCTAGAAAAGCAGAGTAAAATCGACAAAAAAAAAAAAATTGGGAAAATTAGTAGACTAGTCAAAATCTCTAACATAATTATTAAAAATATCTACACTTTAAAATAATTATTAAAAATATCAATAAAGTACTCATTATACTTTAGCAAATATAAACTATCCTAATTCAATTTATTTACTTTCCTTTTTATTCTCAAATCGGAACATTTCACTTAAAATACTCATTAGTTACAAATTCAATATTTTTAAAAAGGAACATATCACTTAATCTCTCTCATCTAAACATAAAAAAGAAAATCTAAAAAAAACAATCCCCAAAAAAACAAACTTTTGTCTTCTCCCTCATTCTCGCATAAATTTTGACAGGGGCAGCAATGGAGAATCAAAAGGTTAAGCTAATGTATAGCTATGGTGGAAAAGTTCAAGTTCGTCCTCACGATCATCAACTCTCCTATGTTGTCGGTGATACTAAAATTCTCTCTGTTGAAGTGAATATCGGGTCGACAGATCCGGTCGCCGGCCGTTGCTACTAACCAATGTCGGCGGAATTGTGGCATCGTTGATGCTTCTCGCCACCGGCCTCACAATCATCAACCACTCAGAACACAAATGACAACAAATTTTATATTTTATTTTGCTCATTTTGTATTTCAATATCACATTATATACATACAAGTTTGTATTTCTTTTTATTTTGTATTCATCATAATGGTATACCAACATATAGTCATATTTGTATTTTAATTGAAGTGAATATTTATCATGTTCATTTTGTATTTTAATCCCACTTTATATTTCAATCTCAATTTTCAATGACAACAGGTATGTATTTCTTTTTTTACTACGTTTTCTCATAATTATATACCAACAACTTTTATATTTTATGTGTTCACTTTATCATTCAAATTAAAATTGAATATCATATTGTGGTGAGTATTTTACGGTGATCGTTTTGTATTTAACTCTCACATTGTATACAGACAAGTTAGTATTTCTTTTTATTTTTGTATTCATTATAATGGTATACTAACAAAGTCACTTTTGTATTTCAATTGAGTGAGTATTTATTGTGCTCATTTTGTATTTCAATCTCAATTTCAATGACAACAAGTCTGTATTTTTTTACTATATTTTCATCATAATTGTAAACCAACAACTTGTGTATTTCATGTGCTCACTATATCATTCAAATTAAAATTGGTATTTTACTTTCATAATGAAAACTAAAAATTGTATCTCAATGATCGAAATTATATTACATGACTGTCAAATATATTTTTCTTTTATTTGTATTACAAAAATATTACAGATTGTATCCCAATATAATATAATCATTACATATGAATACGATTTAAGAATTGATACAAGATTCTGGAAAAAAAATAGCATACATAGTGAAAATAATATAATCTATTGAGGATGCAATATTCTAAAAAAAATACAAATTAACTGTGAAAAGAAACATGATACATTTATGCTTAAGAAATACAAATCAATTTGTCATACCTATTGATATGACTACAAACTAAAAAAGAAATATAATATTCTTAATAAAAATACAAATGTCGAGTAAAAGAAAATAATTGATAAACAAAAATTAATATGAATACAAATTTGGTGTGAATACAATTTTTGCAACATTCTTTCTTTGACTCTCTCTTTCTTCATCTTCTTTTTCTTCGTCTGCTATGTTTCTTTTTTCTGATTATTTGTTCACCAAACCCAAATCCAAATTTGTATTCACTTGTCCATTAGTAAAACTCTGTCTCGTCATCCAAAAAAATTTATAATTATCCTGAAAAATAAAAAATAAATCATGTCAAAACTTCCAAACAAATTAATGATTCAGCAGTTAACGAATACTTGATCGATTTTGTATTTCACTGATTATATCGAAGTCCAGTTGAAAATTCCTTCTCCAAAGTTGTTTGACAACGAAACTATATTCGTTTTTAAAATCTTCTTCCCAAACAGAAAAAACACAAATTTAATCAAATTTACTTCAATAGAGAGGATTTTGGTATCGCCGCCAATATAGGAGAGTTGATGATCGTGAGGACGAAGCTGATTTTTTACACCATAGCTACACATTAGCTTACCCTTTTGATTCTCCATTGCTGCCGCCGCTAAAATTCATGCCAGAATGAGGAAGAAGACAAAGGGATTGGTTTTTTGGGGATTTCTTTTTAGATTTTTTTTTTGTGTTAAGATGAGAGAGATTAAGTGATATGCTGCTTTTTAAAAATATTGAATTTGTAACTGATAAGTATTTTAAGTGATATGTTCCTTTTTAAAAATATTTTCTCTCCTAAATTTCTCCTTTCTATTATTAAATATTTGTATTCTTTCAATTAAAATAAATTCAAAACGCGAGTCAGATACATAACAAATTAAGATATTGACATTTCTAATAAATATTGAAAATGTGGCTAAGGGATCCTATTAAATGCTAAAATTTTGACATTTTGAAAATTTTCCCAAAAAATAGTAGCAATCACAATTGGAAAGGAAAGTTATGGATATATATATAATTTGATCTAACTAATTTACCATTTTATTCAAAATATACGTAAGTTGTATTGTGATATATATATATATATATATAGTATAACATAACACAACTTATACACTTTATACATTTTTTAAAATTAGTTGGTTGAGGTATTTAGGACCATATTTATCCTATTAAAAATAACTATTGTCATAAAGTTTTAAATTTCACATATATAATTGGGCAACACATTTGGAATATGAAACTTCATGATATTTTGACTATTTCTCAAAGATGAGATTAAAAAATGGTCAGTGAATGTCATTCCTTCATAAAAGAATTATTTTTGGGGTATGAAAAATAAAAAAATTGTAAAGAAAAATATAGACAGCTAATGTAAGACAAAGAAAGTATTTACCTATATTTTATTAGGTAAATTCACTAATATCTGTATTGATAGAAAATTACAAATATTTAATAAAATAATTAAGATACACACAAATTGATTCACTCCCGAAAGTCAAAAAGAGTCCTTAGCAATAAACTAGTCCAAAAAAGTGTAGTATATATGTGTGGTGAGCATGAAGATAGATAATTTTAGATCTTTTGCAACAGTCAACAGTATATGGCCCTAACCAAATTGGAATTTAGTACATCATATCTGACTTTGACTCTTTGACTTAATAGTAGTAGTATTACTCTTCTTGACAGATAAGTGTAACCAACAATATTATAAAAGATTGAGCATCTGATATCATTATTTATAAATTTATTCATTTTAAAAAAGTAAACTAAACAGACAATATAAACGTTATTTTAAAGTCTCTGCATGATTTAATTTGTCGTGTCTGTTATTTGATTATTGTATACAACTTTTGTAGTTTGTACAGTCTATCAACATGCAACCATCGATTATTATGTCGAACAAAGGTTTCTGTTTTTCCCTAATATTAAAATCTTGTGTATAATAAACTTTTGACGAACAAATGTTAGCCATCAACTTAATTTACTCCACTAAACATAACATAAAAAGAAAAAATTAAAAATAAACTTTTTATATAAATTTTCATTTCGTTTGAGTCGAAGGTCTATTGAAAATTATGATCTTTATACCTCATAAAGATAGAAATAAAATTTACGTATATTCTACTTTCAGATTTGATCAGATCCCACTTTTAAAACTACACTAATCATGTTATTTGTAATTTGTTGGCAGTCCAAATCAAAGCCCCAAAATTGTTTTTTTTTTTAAAAATATTTATGACAAGATAATAAAGTTGGCAGCAAGACTTAGAAAATCTGCAACAATATAGTAATATTCAAAGCCACGTGAAGTGGACTTTTTAGGATTATTTTTTGGTGAATTATTGTTGTCCCATACTTTGATACGTAATTAATACTCACATAATATCATTTTCTATCCTTGTCCACAATTAATTGACAAACTTTTTAATTAGGGTAAGAAAATAAATGATTCATTGCATGTGGCTAGATTAGTTGGTCAAAGGTTCACAACATTAGCCATAATTTTTATTATAGTAAAACAACCTTTGTGAAAGTACAATAACTAATTGTTAGATTTACCAAATAGTCCAAAGCAAAATAATTTTGACACAGACAGGTTCAATTAAAAAGATAAAGAATTAGTTAGCAATTAACAAAATTTCGCAGCTAAATAGTTAAAAAAACTCATGTTAATTTTATTTAGTGATGGATTATAATAAGATTATTCAATTAGCTATAAGTTTTTTAGTGACAGATTAATTAAAAATTATCAAAAAATTACATAGCTAATTTCATATTTTCTTGAAGTGAATTTTTAACTTAATTCTATGTCAGAGAAGGTATGGGCTGGGGGTAGGCAAAACCGGTGAGACTTGATTGATTTTATTTAGCATTTCTTTTGTTGTTGATAAGGAAATTCATAGTCGCTATCCTTTAGATGTGTACATAGTAAATCTTGCTTCAGTATAATAGACTGCAAATCACAGAGGGTAAACCGCACTAGGCAAATTGTCATGTGACACGCTCTACCGAGCTTGAAAGCACGCTGGGGATTTGAAACTCAAGACCTTCATTTGGAAGATCACTTGCTCAACCAACTTGATAACACTTACGGGTGATTATAGCATTTCATTAGTTTTTTTAAAATATCTATAAATATATAATGGCACGTTGCTGTTATTAACAACCTAACAGCCTGTAATTACAAGAAACTGTTTAATTAGACGTAAGCATGAAAAGGCTAGGAATGTGGACATCGACTCCTATTTATAACTTCAATTAATAATTAATTGTATGAATAAGATTTGACAAGTCCTCATTTCTAATGGTAATTTCTTAAAAAATGAATTTGGTGTATTAATCAGGGTATTTTCATGAACGGGTCAAATTGACGAGCTTTAATATTAGTAATACTTGATTTCAACTTATTATAGTACTATGATTAACGCAAGGGCAGGTTCAAAATATCGAAAGACTCGATGCAAGTCAAATCGCGTATAATAGACCTTTATGATCAGGGGTTCAAAATATCGAAAGACTCGATGCAAGTCAAATCGCGTATAATAGACCTTTATGATCAGGCTATTTACAACCCAACATGAGCTTAGTGCGGGGCTGGTCTTTTAGTAGTACTCGTCCTTATTTACTCGTTATTGTTAGCTTTTATCTAAATCTTTAACGAAAATATTATTAATAATCGATTTGATTATAATTTATTTGACGGACGTATATCAATTTTTTTTCTCCAATAAACGCTCACCCTATTAATATTTAGGATATAAATGAAAAAAGATCATTAATACATTTTTAGTTTTCTAAAACGACAATATGTTATATAATTAATTTTTGCAAGATATGAACAGTTATATAAAATTGAGACAAAATTAATACTCAACTATATCAAAGACGTGTTGGAATTGCTACAACGTTCACAGTAAAAGTATTTAACTCTAATTAGAAATATATTACTCACTCCATTCACTTTTACTTGTCACTTATTTCTAAAATATATTTTAATTTTTACTTGTCTCTTTTGACATATCAAAAAAAAAATTAAAAAAATTGATGTTTTATCCTCAGCAGTAAATACTTATTTTTCAAAACATCATTTAATAGGGGATAGTTTGGTAAAATACCTATATCAATAATAATTTTCTTAATTAGTGTGTCAAGTCAAAGTGTGACAAGTAAAAGTGAATGGAGGGAGTAATATTTTACACAATTTTATCGACACTAAATCAACACGAATGGACTAACATAAATTTTAATTTGTATAGTTAGCCTACTAATCTTACTTTTGAATCATAATTTATAGAAGTTGAATTGTCTAACTTGCCAGCAAGTGGGCAGCCATAACTTTATAATTATATCCAACAAACTAGATCAGAAAGCAGCAATAATTGAAAGTCATGAGTTGGTTAACTAGAAATTAATTATTAGGTTATTGATTTACTAATTATAAGAAGTGGAGTATATTAAGCATTTATTGGGATCAGAGTATTTTTAATTCGGATTGTTCATGTGGACATATTTTTCAAGGATTCTGCTATTATTGGTATTCTAAGTAAAATAAGATTTTTTGGTCGTCGTTTACAAATTGAATTAAAAAAATTGTTTTTTTTATCTGATCTCTTGTATCTAAAATTAATTTTTTTATAAAAGGTAAATCATAAAATAAAAAAATTATGAATAACCTACAAAATCAGTTAAACTGTATTTTAAAGAGATTCTCAGTATAATTACGCACAACTACACAAAAACAAAAAACAAAAAAGTCAATACTTTGACCAAGAAAAAAGGAAAAATTATTTGGTACTCTATATTATTGAAAAGCCGTATATTATTTGTTTCCGTCACACATAAGTCATTTAACTATTGACTAATATTCCTTTAAAAATCACTCTCATGTACATATTCATTTATTTGTGGGTTTACACTTTCACACTTAAAAAAATTGATACCCTTTTTAATCTCCATATTCGAACTAATCAAAAAACAAATTCAAGATTTAAATTTTATGAATTTAGATCTAATATGTATATACATAAGTATATATTCTGAATTGAAAATTATGCGTTTAATAATTAAACACATATTAATAAATATTTAACTTGCTCATATTCGACTCGACTAATCTGTTTACCACCGGGCTAACACGCATTACGCATGTTTTCCAGTTCTCTATGTGTGATGAGTCATGATTTCGATGAATAGATTATTTTGAATTGACTCACAAGACAACAAATTCCACATTTTGGTGAACTGAAGATACAGTGAAATAGACTAGTTGCAGCAATACCCAAATAAATTATTATATATAATTATACAACGGGAAAAAAATAGCAGTTGTAGTAATTTTTTATTTTAAAAAAAAAAATGAATTTAGAGAAGTCCTGTTATGGATTTGTGTCTCTTCATTTATTAGTAAAAAATATCCACCTGTCCAATTAAATATCCCCTGTGGGTCTACTCGTCCATATTTAAAATTAAAACAATTAATTTTAAACTTGAATATTCTGTCAGATGATTCACCAAATGAGCCAATAGTTGAGTGTCAAAGAGAGATATCGATTCCTTAAATATTATGATAACTCACAAAAGTCTTTGTGATTTTCAATCATAAATCCTGTTATATTTAAGGATTTTGATGAACTGAAATAAATCGAAATAAAAACGTATTTTACACTTATAATTTATTAGAGAATGAAGAGCATTTAACACGTCATCATCTTCTATATAATTGAAATGACAAACGATATGATGCGATTGAGTCTTAACCAACAACATTATGTGTAGTCTTAACCAAACCCCTGAAGAATCTTTTTGAAGTCAAAGTTATAAGTATAGTAGAGGAATATATTTGTCAATTGTCGTCATCACAACAATAATATCAAAGCTAAGAAATTAAAATACATAAAAGAGAAGTTGCGGGGAAGCCAGGTATAACAACTGGCATTTCCATATATGTAAATATATAGCATATAGCTCAACAATGGCCATATATAATACTGGCTACACTTGTATAATTGCTGACAACTTGAGTAGCAAGTGGAGAAACATAGGTGCCAAAAATATATTATCAAATATACCTCGATATCTGTACTTAAAGAGTTACAGATTCCAATTATATACACTAGTATATCTCATGTCATTCAAGAATTTTAATAAAATACAAACAGTTAGCTATTTATATGATTGTAATAAAATAAACTACACATATAAATAGCGGGGATAACTAATTTCATTCCATGGGATAATTTTGTTTATCCCAACGGCATACATAAAGACCCTTCTTGACACATGCATTGGGGGACACTCAACCACAGAAGTATCCATAAAGTTTGCGTATATTTTATTCTCTTCGTATTCTATTAGATTAGTACGTTGTTATTGACGTGTCCCCACATGCACTTTATAATATACAAAAAAATGAAAAAGAAAATGTAACAAGTTGTAGTGTGAATATATAACTAAATAATAAGGACTTTTCTAATGAAAAGAGTGTGGGGCATTTGTTTCATTTAGCAGTACAAGATATCAAGCCCATCAGTGTTGACTCCAAACATATCAACAGGTATCATCCATATTTTCAAATTTTCCTTCTTCGTGATGCGATCATTAATTTGACTTTATTTCGATCACTCAATTATTGATAATTATCTCGTAAAGTTATTTATTTAAATCTTTTTTACTATTAAAGTTTCAGTCACTATATATTCTAATAACTCAATTATTAATAATTATCTCAAAAAGTCATTATTATTTTTATAACATTATTTAAATCTTTAGTTCACTGTTGTATTTCTTTTGCTAATAAAAGAAAATAGACTTATTTTTCACATCAACTAATTGACTCATCATAGTATGGAACAAAAAGGAAGGATCCTACCTTTTTCCTAAGTAATGGTTAGATCCAATAAATAAACATTGTAATATAATAATATTCACATATCTTTTTTCTTGCCTGAAATAATGTAAGAAACTATGGATAAGTATCATCAGCGTGTTCCGTGAAAGCATACCTACTACTGAAAATTGCAACTAATATTTTATCTCGTCTTTTCTGGTTACTTACAAATTAAATAGAAGAAAATTGAATAAATGTTTCAAAAAGACACTCAAATATGAAGAATCATGTAGCAAAATTATTTAAATTTAGTTTCGTTCAATAAGATCATCACAAAACTCAGGATAATGAATCCCCTTAATCTTAATGACTAAACATAAGTTGGATTATAACATGTACTCTTTTTTTAAAATATGGTGCAAGTTATTTTCATTGGTTTTGATAATGACTTCATTATAGTGATATATCATGTTGTTCCTCTCAAAATGTGTGGCATTTCTATTCAAAGATTATTAGATTATGACATGTAAATTCATGTTTCCCAAGCTTTAAAGGCAGTACCTTTTTTTTTTCTCGAAAAGACAATTACTACTTTATAACAAGAAGTTAGGAGTTGCAAATTATCCAATTTAAAGCTAGCATCATATCATAATTAGCACATGGATTTAGCTGTTTTCATAGTTAATTAATTCTAGCTTTATTTAGTGCTTACAAAATGTGAGAGTACTCCTTAATAATTTATTTCTTGTGCGATAGTTGTGTTCGGTACGAAGGAAACATTTTTTTTAAAAAAAATTTCTAATTTTTTCATGTCTACTTGATCAAATATTTTGAAAAATATCTTTCTTGGAAACCAATCTAATTTAAAAATGAGAAATTGATTTTCCTAATAAAAATAGGAAAAACAGGTTTCACTAGTAATCACATTTCACGGTGATTGTCCTTCCACTCTCCAAAATACCTCATCCTCACCCAATCCCCCTAGCTCTCATCCCTAACATCCTACACCCCTACAAGTTGCCACCCCTATCACCTATAGTATTCGTTATCTAAGTACAAACTCTAATATGAAAATAATAAATCTATTTTGATTTGTTAAAATACACAAATAAAATAATAAATCTCTGTGTTGTTGTAAAGTATAAGGAGTAAGTAATAAAAAAACTAATATGGGCTGTGATGTAGTGATGAGACTGTTCTATTCTAAATCAGTTATCTCGACTTCGGTATAGAGAAAATTTTATTGAAAGAGTCACTCCCAAAATGGATCTTGCAGTGCCCGATCCAAATTTAGTTAAAGCTCTAACACGAACTTTGAACACAAGGTCGGAAAAGAAAAAAAAAGTAATTAAAAAAACAATGGGAATAGTAATTAAAGACAAATATTGACAGAAGGAAGCAGCTAGCTAGCCTAAATGGAGCAATTGGATAGGGATAAGGGTTCATTGGATCCCAATATTTCATTTTAAAAACTAAAATGCCCTCCTAGATATGGAGGAAACTCTCTTTGACTTTTCTAATCTTTTAAATGACCAATGAGTCCAACTTAGAGCTGTTTGGCCTTAAAAAATTAAAATAAAAAAGGAGCTGTTTAGCCAACCAATTTGGTAATTTGGAGGAAAAAAATAAAATTGAAAAAAAAAGTATTTTTTTTTCAGGCGTTTTGATTAATAAGTAAAAAAAATTTCTAAGCAGAAGTAGAAATATTTTTTTTATAGCAATTTAAAATTGTCTTTTAAATGTGAAGCACAGTCAAATTGCCTAGTTATTTTCATAAATTCACTTTGTTATTAATGAGTTTATGAATCTGTTTGGATTGACTTGAAAGTTGGTCAAAACTATTTGTGAGTCACTTTTACCTTTTGGAAGTATTTGACAAAGTTTAAAAAAATTAAAAATCAAAAAATAGATTTCCCCTACTTTTAATTTTATTTTTAACTTAAAAGTGATATAAATTTGACTTTTTATTCTTTTTAACTTAATTTTTTATTTTAAAAGTCAATCCAAACGACTTAAAAACTATATCTTAACTCTTTATCTGATTTTCAATAAATTCACCTTTTGATTTTATATGGGGTACTCTTTATCCGCATCATTTTTCTATGAAAAGGAAGAGTTTTGATATAATCTTTCTAGGAACTTTTGGATAAAATTTCTAATAGGAGTATAAACCTAGTACTTTTTGCATATACATTAGACAATTGAATTAGCTAATTCAATTATTCCTAATTATGTTTCTGCTGTTCCATATATGGTAGTACTTAAGAAGATAATTTAGTCATTAATTGATCGACGTGGTTAAGTTTAAACCGACTATAAAATTGGATGTCGGCATCACCAAAACGAACAATAATATGTAATGACCTTGTTTTTTTTTTTTTTGAATTTCTCAATCATTCGCTATTTATGTTAGAATACGATTAATTCAAGATCATTTTGTATAATTTTATATGAGGAATAAAATATTTTAATTAAGAATCATATTCGAGACATCTATTTAAAAGTAAAAGAAAATTAATTGACATCGATCATAACATCTTGTGTTTACAATGAGCTGGTTGTAGTTAAACTAACCCGACTTCAACAGACATTTAAAACTTTCAATTTTAAATATGCTCAAGTAGACACTTAAACTTATACTATTAACGAAGTAGACACACATAACACGCCCACCGTAGCATATATAATAAATGTAGGATGCGGCGTATGATAAACATAAATATTAGCTATAATCAAATTTTAAAAATTACATCCGCATTAGAAAAAACCAGTCAAGTATAAAGATCCAATAAACCAAAATTAAAATGGACCCCATAAGCTCAATAATTTAACATATTAGGTCAATATTAGGGGCCCTTTATGTATATAAATAAAGGTGTGTAATAAACACAAAGATGAAGACCACATACTCTTGGGTGACTCTTCCCAAGTATACCTTCTCTCTCTGGCTAGCTATTTTTCTTTTCCAACAATGGAGGAAGATAAACAAAACCAGGTAGCTAGAATTCAAGATTTTGATCCACTAAAGAAACCAAAAACAAACAAATATGCAATTGCTTGTACTTTTCTAGCTTCATTGTCATCCATCTTGCTTGGTTATGGTAACTACTTTCATTTTCACCCTTCTTATTCCATACTACTTCATTTATCACCAATGTATTAGTTGCTTAAAATATCATATACTCTAGCACTCTCAAATTAATTTTCTCTTTTCTAAAAGTAGTTATCTCAAATTATTATTATTTGACAGTAATATTTATCATCATTGAAGTCTACGCCACTAATTTTATCATATATAATGAATTTAATAGTAAAACACTTAAATATTGTTATTCGTTTAGTTTAAATTTTGAATCTGTTTCGACGATTTTATAACTTTTTGGTTCATGCAGATATTGGTGTAATGAGTGGAGCAATCATATATATTAAGAAAGACCTCCATATTACTGATGTCCAAGTAGAGATTCTAGTCGGAATCCTCAATGTTTACTCTCTCTTTGGTTCCGCCGCCGCCGGTCGGACCTCCGATTGGATTGGCCGCCGGTACACTATGGTGGTGGCTGCCGGAATATTCTTCGCCGGAGCTCTCTTGATGGGTTTTGCTACAACTTATGCCTTTCTCATGTTTGGTCGATTCGTCGCCGGAGTCGGAGTCGGGTATGCTCTCATGGTTGCTCCGGTTTACACAGCTGAAGTCTCGCCGGCGTCATCTCGCGGTTTTCTTACTTCCTTCCCGGAAGTTTTCATTAATTTCGGTACGTGGTAATTTTTAGTTAACAGTTTAAGTTATATATATTGTTAGAAAAAAGATATTTACGCCATCAAGCAAGATTTATGATACTAAAAAGATGGATAATATGTCTAATAAAATTTCAATGGTTCTCTATTTTTACATTTTACTACAACAGTTATATATTTTATGAAATTATTTTTTTATTACGATTAAAAAAAGAAAAATTGAAACCAATGGCGTGGGACTTTGAATTTAACGTTGAAATTGTCGTTTTCTTTCGTGATGGCACGACTCAATAATAATGACAAACAACATGTTTTTGTCGTATCATTTTATTGATACGATAGAGAAAAATATATTTTACTCTTGACGGTAGAATCCCTCAAGGTAAGACAAATACCAGCTTTCCTATTCCAATATTTTTTTTTGGATTCAAAAAAATTATAGTACATAATATCTTAAAACAATTTGTACTTTTGTCAGTTGTAATTACTATCGATTACGTGCCATCACAAATTTAAATTTACTATTTTAATTGTTTCAATTAATTTGATCTATTTTTTAATTTGAACTTTCTATATGGTATGTTTAAAATTATAAAATATATTTAGCATATTTTTAATTTAAAATCACAAGATTCAGAAATCTCTTTTATTTTATAAAATTTTATGTCAAGTCAATAAATTAAAATAGAAAAAAGAAGATAATTCTCCATTTTAATTTTTTTATCCCAAGACTTAGAAGAGATTTCTTTATTTTAAAATTCTTGCTTGTTCTAATAAAGTTCTGGTTGGTAACATAAAGACGTCATGAAAATATCTATTAAGAGAAGTTTAAAAGGTCAATGTGACAAGTTATTGCAAGTAATCTAAGTTGTTGAGATTTAAAAGGTATATCTATCTATAAAATGAACACAATTGTTACCTTTTAAGACTAGTCAAAGAATTTTGTTACTGTATTAGAAAAGATACTACCATGTCATTTTATTCAACACTTAAAATGAGAGTTATTTCAAACGGTGAGGCCGCTAACATCGCCCTATCTAATTTTGCTAACATCGCCCTATCTAATTTTATTAAGACGTGCTTAAATAAAATTATTAAGTTTCTTTAGTTAGACCGAAGATATTCATTTGTGTTCGATTTTTAGTTTTTTTATTAAATAGATTCAGATAAATTTGTTAATGGCAGGTATATTGATGGGATATGTATCTAACGTGGCGTTTTCAAAACTTCCAACTCACCTGAGTTGGCGATTCATGCTCGGAATTGGAGCAGTCCCATCGGTATTCTTGGCCGTTAGTGTTCTGGCTATGCCGGAGTCACCGCGTTGGTTAGTTATGCAAGGTCGACTCGGCGATGCAAGGCGAGTTCTCAACAAAACATCCGATTCCTTACAAGAAGCTCAATTGAGACTCGCCGATATCAAACAAGCCGCCGGCATACCGGAAAACTGCAACGACGACGTTGTCGAAGTTCCGAAACGCCCTACAGGAGACAGCGTATGGAAGGAATTGATCTTCTCTCCGACTCCGGCCATCCGACACATTTTAATCACCGGTGTCGGAATCCATTTTTTCCAGCAAGCAAGTGGAATCGATGCCGTTGTTTTGTACAGCCCGAAGATTTTTGAAAAAGCCGGAATTAAGTCCGATCACGACAGGTTGCTCTGCACCGTCGCCGTCGGAGTAGTCAAAACGTTGTTCATTCTAGTAGCCACATTTATGCTTGACAGATCCGGTCGCCGGCCGTTGCTATTAACCAGTGTCGGCGGAATGGTGGCGTCGTTGGTGCTTCTCGCCACCGGCCTCACAATTATCGACCACTCAGAACAGAAATTAGTTTGGGCAATAGCACTTTGCATAGCAATGATATTAGCTTACGTGGCGCTCTTCTCAATCGGTATGGGTCCGATAACGTGGGTTTACAGTTCGGAGATTTTTCCGTTGAGGCTCCGGGCAACTGGATGCAGTATAGGGGTAGCAGTGAACAGAGTAACAAGTGGAGTAGTGTCAATGACGTTTTTGTCCCTTGAAAAGTCAATAACTATCGGAGCGGCGTTCTTCTTGTACGCCGCCTTAGCGGCGGTGGCGTGGGTGTTTTTCTACACATTGATGCCGGAAACTCAAGGGAAGACTCTAGAAGAAATGGAAACATTGTTTGGAACTTTCTGGAACTGGAGAGAGAGAGCGAGAGAACTGAAAGAATTAAAGAAAAACAGTAACGATAATGGCCAGATTCAGATGGCTACAAATAATGTAGCTATGCTAAATCGGCACAATCAAACATAGTTGTGTAATTGTTGGAGACTTTGGATAATAGGCAAAGAACAATATATGAAAGGAGACAGCAATTTCGCAATTTTGTACATACTACTACTTCAATATGTTGTGACTCGTGATAATTTGGCTAAAAACTACTTCATGTACGGCATAGGACAAATATTTATCAAAACCAATACATGATGAGTAAACATAGGTACAAATTATGCAAAAATTATCTTAAACTGTCTTTAAAATCTGTTATTCTTGTCTCATTACCCAAAATAAATTCCTTAAAATGGTCCTCGAATTTCTTTCGAACAAATCACCAAACTCGAGATCAGCATTGAGTTTGTAAGTTATTCACCCTGGAAGAGCAAACCAACATAATATAAAAATAAGGCCCCGTGACGTTTTTGGTTGAGCTCACGAAAAGGTGCAAGTAATACAAATTGGAGATAAAATGAGGAAAGGTCGATTAAAATAGTTTTATCATGTCTTGCGTCAACCTCTAAATGCACCATAGTTTTGAAACTATAAGGGGTGAAGTTGTAAAAAAGGACAAGGAGGACCTAAAATCACATTGTCTAGAAAGACCTACCAACTGTTGGAATCAATGCAGATCTAAGAAAAGATGATTAAGAAATTGCAACATCAATGGTCTATTGGTACCACTAAAATCTCAACCATCTACGTCTTCTTGCAATTTACAACTCTCTCTTTCACCTTTTTTAACAATCCCATCTTCCACTTTCTCCTTCTCCGTCCTGCCACTAAAAGATGTGTTGTCTATTTTAAGAAGAAATTTAGGCCATAACTTATATGAGATTTTGACGTTTTTCCTTTTTATTTCTGCTTTGCTTTGTTTCACTTGAACTATGGGATTTTCGAAAATGTTTCTCTCTACCTCCAGAAGGTAAGAATAGGATTTGCATACACTCTACCCTCTGCATTCTTGCTTTATGACATTTCACTGACTATGTTGTTGTCAACTTATATGAGATTCCTAAAAAATCTTTGCCTTCGCGTCGTTCCGTTAAATATTATGACAAAGTGACACACAAATTTTGCTTGATATGATAGCTGAAAAGTGAAAATACCCAGGCCTAAAAATGTTGGTGGTCCTCTAGTCTTTTACTCTTGCCATGTGCATGTATATTAGCCCAATTGTGGCCCAAATTTCATGGTCCTATTACGCCACCATCTTTGTTGTTGGCCCAACTGGATGGCGTCAGCTTTAATGATAGGATTTGTGACGAAATTAACATTTGTTTATAAATCTGTAATTGTGATTATTTTTCAATACATGGGTCAAAAGTGGTTATTTGTGAATTTTATCCTATTATACGTACTACGTAGGCCTAATTAAACGTGCTATTCTGCAACCTCATCCATGGAAATAGTGTGGGCACAAAAAATCAACAAGCCCATATTTGATACTTCGTTATAGTGGACACTGGACTTTTACAAGGAGCCCAAACCCAACACCTTTTCATTGGGAGAAAATTTCAGAAATAACAAGCATAATAGACATAATAAGGCTCTGTAGTTATAGTTTCGATAATTGCACTCCATAATTGTAGTTCTGTTTGCTAGGGAGGCTACGGTTTATATATTTCTGCTCGTTTGTAAATTTCGCTTGCGAATATACAAATAACGTAAGTATATACCATTCTGTATTTATACATTTAGAAATTTTTCAGAACTTCGTTTGTATATTTCGCTCGCAAATATACAAACAGGGTAATTCATTATGAATTTTTCATAAATTGTATACAAATAGCTAGGGTAAACATATACAGATTTCTGAATTTATAGAATCAGAAACCGAACTATACAAATTCTGAATTTGTACAAATCAGGTGAATTATAAAAATCAAGCGAATAGCAAGAATTGGAGAAACTATAGCCGCAAATTACAATTTTCTTAAACTGTAGCTAAAATACCTAATATAGGCTAAATATTTGTTATTCTATATAATTTTCCCTTTTATCGGTAGTAAGCCCAAATCCAATTTAGCTAAACTCAAATTATTGAAATTTTTGTACTTTATACTTCAATGCTTATTAGTTATAATCCTCTTTTAACTTCTAAAATTTTATTTTAGCACTTCAAAATACTTGATACTTATCGGGACAATTCCAAAGCTTTAGATACAGATTCTTTGTAAATTAATTTAACATTATAGTAGAAACCGTAAAATTTAAATCTTGAATCATAGTTATCCTGATAGGTTATGCAAAAGTCTAAAGGTGTATCATTGAATTTAAACAAGAGTACCACAAACCACTTATGTTGCTTGATCTCTTTACAAATGTTGCCTCACACGGCACACACGTGCATACAATATTTTTAAAAGATTCAACACGGACTAAACACGATTTTAGAAAATCCGAGCAACGTAACAAAATACTAGCTAGTACATAATAGAAATTTACATAGATAATGATGGAACCCAAACAAGATTATCTACAGGAAAAAAATGACAAACAGGGGAACTTCCAGGCAGAACTTTCAACACTCTAAAAGCAACATGATCATGATTCCATTCTTTAGTATCCATATGACAAATTGCAGCAGCTTCAATTCTATCTCCATTTTCACCCAAAAGTGAAATCTTGAATAATTTATTTTCCCCTTTTTGCATATGGCAATAGAAAACAGCATAAGGGTAAGGTAAAGTATGACAAGCAACTAATTTTGGCACTAAAATCTCCTTTGGTTTTTGCAAAATTGTGTAATTTTGTAAAGTAACAGGGGATTTTTTCAAGAATTCTGTAGTGTAAACATCGAGTTTTGTGTGAAATCCTAAAATTTCTTGAACAAAATCGAGCATTGATTCTAATGAAGTAGCGCAGAATTTGTATTCGCCATTCATTGCTGAGATTTCGCAGTGGAAAAATGTGTCTTCCATAGCTTTTGCTTGAGGTGAATCTTTAGAAAATGAGAAAAATTTAAGAAGATAAGTAAGATTTGATGAAGAAAATGGAATTGAATTTGCTTCTTCTCTAGGAAGTAAATGAGGAGAAGTTGAAGGGTCTTTTAGTGCAAAAAACAGAGGCATAATTTTTCCAATTTTTAAATCTTTTGGAGTGAAGAAAATATTGAGTTGTGGATTTAGAGTTTCTTTTGAAGAAGTTTTTGCAATGTCTCTGGCTCTGCTTTCACTCACAAACTGCAAAAACAAAAAAATTAATCATAGTGTAAACCCCAAAAAAAAAAAAAAAAAAAAAAAAAATATACGATTGCACTGTTTAT